>PKMM01050415.1:739674-801674 GCA_002933915.1 Eutrema heterophyllum | reverse complement strand
ATATATATATATAAACTACTTACATCGAGAACCGGAGATATGTTTCGCTGAGCGGAACTTCTATTCAATATTTCATACTTTGATGAAAATTCACCTAAATCTTCTTTCATCCGTTGAATTTGGAAAACAAAAAATACGCCATATAACGTCGGTTTCTTAATCGACTTCAAATCTTTTAATTGGACGCGAGTTAGTGTCGGTTAATAAACCGACTCCGACGCTTCCAGAATTCATACCCTTTTTTTTAATTTAGCTTATTTCAGTTTACTCATTTTTCGAAAACCTAAAATCTGGGAACTCGATCTAACTTTCTCATCACCTCGCGCCGAATCCTTAGAAATCGGTTAATCCTACCTCTATTATTCGGATTAGGATTCAGATTTAGTTTCAAAGATGTAATTGTATCTCAATTTGATTCAGTGGTTTGTTTTTTGTGTTCCTCAGATGCTTCTCTTCTCAAATTGCGAGATCGATAAGGTTTGTAGAGTCGAACGTTTGAGAATTTTGTTGTGTTTTTGATCGAATACTTGATTTTGTGGTTCTAATTTTTTTTAGGATATACAATGGATTGATGAAGAAATTTGGCGAGAGCTTTCGGTGGTAATCTCAAATTCTGAAATTAGAATTTGAGCCTAAGGTAATTTTTGATTTGTTTAAGTATGTTTTGATCTATCTCTTCGTAAATTTCGAACAAATTCGTACGGCGTTCATTTAAAAATCTTTCGTCTGTGGGTGTAGAAAAGCCTAATGACCTAAAAGCAATGGAATTGAGTCTCTAAAACCAATGGTTGATTAGATTAATCTTGTAGTTAAATAACATTTTGTCTCAAATTATAATTTCGCATTGCCTTTGAAAAAATCTTGATTTGGGAGTTCATGATGGTCAGAAAGTTGAGTAAAATTGAAGTTTGGATGTAGATTCGGTAGTTACACAGAACATAGGAGCAAACTAACAGTCGTTTGGCTCCAAACACAGCTCATCCAGCAATTAAAACAGTTGTTCCAGATAACAATAACACTGGTTAGTACGATTTTCTAAAAGTCTGACTTGGGAAATTTGGTTTAAAACAGAGTCATTGAAACTACATATCAAACTTTTTTCGAAGTATGCCCTTTGCTCTTCATGAAGGTCTCTGTTACATATCTTAGTTATAGTAACATTATCTTTTGTATTGTTTTTAGGAAAATTGCTGAAGCATGAGAACCTGGAGAAATATTTTAAAGCTAACCTAGCTTGAAAAAACTTACTAGGAGAAAGGCCGTAGCTGGGTTGAGGTTAAGGATCTGGGAGATAAAATGTTGTTCCTCGGTGATGACTGCACCTTTACCGCTTCAGCTTCTGATATATTACCTCTTTGTGGGGGAAATTCTGAGATTTGGGAGTATTTGATTTCAGGACTGGGAAAACAGAGCTGGTGCACAAACTTCTTGAATATGCAAAGCTGTTTGGCCTCCACCTACCTGGATTACTTCTCATGAGGTCAGTGGTTTCCATTCTCTCAACACCCGAAATACAGTTTGTCTAGTATTGATTGCTTATAGTTGTGTATTCACTACCCTGCCTTTGCATCTTGTGCCTAGCAATAGTCTCTGAACATGCATTTGTTTATTTACCTTACAGAATATTACATGTGCCTTCTTTATTTGTTAGAGATGCTTGATTGGATTTACTATGATATTTGTTTGTGTCAGGTTTCTATTCACATGGATTGATCAAAAAATTTAGGAGAAACCTACCCAAGTTATGAATCATTTGCACAAGTGTTTGTTCCTTGAGAATAACTGTAAAATTTATTTGGTTTAACTACCACAGATAACACAATGTATCATTTTTACAGGTTAATATTCTGGTGGAAACATAAAGCTTCGTTTTAGATTTCCAGTGAGCAGGTACAAACCTTCATTAAATCTTTTGCAAGATTTTATTATACAAAATTTCAACAATTATGTAATTTGTATTTGATTTCAGGCTAATTACGAAGAAGACTGTTTAAACTTTGCGAAGAATCAGATATATAGGCAATATCGTGAATTGTGTCTATGATATTATACTTGAATTTTGTAATACAATGTTAAGTTCTGTGTACAAACATATTACATTTTATCAATGAAATGATTATAAGAATTCAATTTTTTTTTTTTCAGTTTTAGCAAATCATTTTTTTTTAATGATATCTATTACATTCAATAATTAATCATACAGATAAATAAAATATTGCAGATGGCGTCGGTTGTATAATTGACTCAAAGGTTGACTTCTGGCGTCGAATTAAACCGATGCTAAATTCAAAGAAACTGACGTTATAATATGTCGTTAATCATAGCGTCAGTTGTATAAGCGAAGTAAAAAAAATTCGCGTCGGCCATTGTTACGTCCTTTTTAAAACTGACGTGATAATGTTCGCTTCCGTTTAATACCGACGTTAGTTATTAAATTGACCGACGTTAAAAGCCTTATTTCCTGTGGTGAACCCCGCCTTATTTCCTGTGGTGAACCCCGGCATAAATTTTAAACATCATTTATATAAGAATATAGATTAATTGTTAAAGTGGGTGTTCTTTTTTGTTTTTCAAATTCAACAGATGAAAGAAGAATTAGGTGATCTACTTCTCTATGTTCTTATATAAGTGAACCCTAACCCTAGAGCGGCGCATCCTTTTTTTCTTTCTGTTCTTATATAAATGATGTTTAAAGTTTTTGCACACATATTAATGATTCATTTAATTTTTATTTTTTCTATACTAAAAACATCATTTATTATCCATTTAAACACAATTCAGCCAATAAAAAAATAATCTGCAAAATATAAATTGTCAAAATAATAAAAAATTATTTAATTTTGTATTGAAAACTGAAATTAATATCGTTTATTTGAAGATAAAGAACGGACGGAGGAGGAAATGAAAGGTGTTTTGGATTTCACTACAATTAATGTTGCAAGAGAATAAAGTATATACCATAGATAAATGTAAAGCAGATAGAATAGAATCATCAAATTAAATGATATTCCAAAAATCCAAAGAAGAATGATTAAAGCAGATAATAAGATCGGTAATTTTGAACGACTTTTTTTTTTGGTGCCAAAGGACATAAGAAACTTAACACACACGTTGATTACATTAAAAAAAGTAGTATGACCTAAACCATGATGAAGTAATTAGTTAAACCCTCTCTAAAAGAAAAAAAGAAAAACTAACGCTTTTTGGAGTTTTCTCCACATCGCCTGATAAACACGAACTCGGACTACTTCTCACCTTTTTCACCGGCAGAGATTTTCTTGCCAGCGATGACGGATGAAATTCAGGCGGTTGTTGGCGAAGAAAGCTGGTAGCTCCCCATCCAACCGAGAAACTAAGAGTATCATTATACGAGAAAACGTCGACGGGTTGAGAAAGATTCAACATTATTGAAGCAACTTCAAGTTCGGATTCATCGAAATGGTTCTTGATACAATCACAGAAACGCCTACAACGGTGATCATCGACAACACTCATGATAACCTGTTTAAAAGTGTTCACAGGGTCACATAAATTAAGGTTTCGATCAATTCGATGATAATTAACGCTGAAACTCAGGTTTTACTATAGTTCAAAAAAAAAAAAAAAAAAACTCAGGTTCTACTAGAAATGAAGCAACTAGGGTTACCAATGGTATACGAGGAAAATCGAAGAATGGGAGAAATATCAAAGACAAAAACTACCTTTTCAAAGCTTTACTTCTTATATTTATAATCAGTCCAGAGCAAAACTTTTAAGACCCACGATTTGGAAGGGGGAAAAATGTATATTAACGATTTGGAAAAAAAAAAATGATTTTGTGAATCTAAATTACAAATATATCATTAGACACAATATTTATTAAACAACTCATAACTACTTAGCATAGTTATCTCATAATATTTTTTTTTTANTCGATAAAAAAAAAAAAAAAAAAACCACACAACTATACTAAGCATAGTTATCTTCATAATATATTATAAAAAAAAAAATTGTATGGACTTATCAAGTACGTAAATATAATAAACCAAAAATGTACACTTTAATATTTTTTCTAAATTCTATTAATTCAATAATTTATTTGCAGCTTAAATACAATGACTTGATAGAACCGTTTATTGTTTTTAGTAGCTTTCGAAATTGAAGTACAAGAATACCTCATAACAAATATGAAATATATTACTAACATAAATGATGTCGTACTATTTTATTTGATGCTTACATACAATCTTATTATAAAAATGATAAAAAATTATAACTCTTTTAAACTCCGAAGATACTTTGATTGATTTAAAATTGCCGGTGATGGAGGCTTGGAACAAATTACCCGCTCAATCCTTAAGGTATGAGACTCATGAAAAAAGGTTTGATGGAAAAGTCAAAGTCAAAACTCCTGGGAGATGGAAAAAAAGGTTCTCAAATACAAAAGACAAAAAGAAGATTTAAAAGTCAAAACTCGTCCCACTTCTGTGCACAAATATATCAGAAACAATAAACCAACTCTGCCATTAATCTTAAAGAATTCGACTTTGACGAATTCTACAAATTAAGTCCCTAAAAAACAATTAAATAGTTTCAAATCACACAAAGATATTTTTTTAATTTTCAACTACTTGGCTCTGGATTTCTTAGGGAGTCTGCTAACCAAGAAATCATCATCATCATCATCAGAATCCTTCTTCCGCTTCTTCGTGGTTGGTTTCGAATCATTTCCTTTCTTCTTGCCTGACACAGCTTCAGATGATGATTTTACTTCCTTCTTCGCCGTCACTGATTTGGAGCTGGTTCCTGGAGTAGAAGCTGCAGATTTTGCTGGAGAACTGAACTTTCCACTCTTTTGCAGTTTCTTCTCAAGAACTTTCTTCGCTTCTGCAGCTGGAAGCAACCCAGACTCCATCAACCTGTGATCAAAAAACACACAAAGGGTTTTCAAATAAACAGAGCAATCTGATGAAAATGATGGAACAGAACCCACACAATAACCATCAGAGATATAATAATAATGCTTTTTTTGTGTGGTTGGTTTGAAAGGACTCGCCTTTCTTACGAACAATGTGAGTCTCTTTCAAATATCATGTGAGCCTTAATGCTAGTGTCACAACACACGAGAGAGTCAGAGACAATAGAATAACTAACACAAGTACGCATGAAGTCCCAGAGGAAAACCGAAAAGAAAAGATGATGAAAGAACCTAGCTCCACACACCGAGAGATCAAAAACAATAATCAGATTCACAACAATGAAAGGCACACAAAGGAATAGAAAAGCTCACCAAATCTTAGCCATTTCGCTAGTGGGAACTTGCTTGTGAAGTGACTCGTAGAAAATCCTAAGTGGATCTCTCTGCAGAATTACAAAATCAACAAGGTAAGTTCTTCAAACGAATTGGCCACAAATCTAAAATCAGAGAAAAAGAGCAGTGAAAATTACCTCCTCAGGTTGGTCTCTCTTCTGACCAGGTAAATCATAGACTTTCTTTTCCCTCTTCTTCTTTGCTTCTTCTTTCTCTGTCTTCTTCTTTTTTGCTTCTTCTTCTTTCTCTGTCTTCTTCTTCTTTACTTCTTCTTCTTCTTCTTCTTCTTCTTCTTCTTCTTCTTCTTTCTCTGTCTTCTTCTTCTTCAACTCTTTCTCCTAAAAACCACAGAGAGTCACCAACACAAGGCTTCATCAAATTTTTTTCACCATCCTAACGATTACATTAATCTCCCTGTATTCCCCCATTCAATACTCAATTTTCCGGGACATACCTAATTTCTGAAACACTAATCTCATCTCTAAGAATTTACACACAGACAGCGACAGAGAGAGAGAGAGAGAGAAAAAAAAACGAACCTTTGAGGCTCCAACAGAGGAATTCCTCTTAGAAAGGGGCTTCTCATCGTCGTCTTTATCAATCTCCTTCTTCTTTACTGGCTTTAAGCGAGACCCAGATATAGATGATTTGACGGGTTTGTTATCATCATCGTCTTCGTTCTCTTCTTTCTTCAATTTCCTCGAAGCTGTCGTAGACGAACCAGCATTGTTTGCGTTCGTGGGCTTCTTCCTCACAAAGGAACTCAAGCTTTTGTTGTCTTCCTCAGCCTCATTTTTCCTCACAGCTTTCGCATCCTCCGATGGCATCTTCTTCTTCTACCAACAAAAGATCGAAACCTTGGATGAAATTTTTTGGGGGAGATTTGAGAAGGAAACCGCTGTGTTTTCCCCTCCGTCAATTGTGCCCTAATCCAAAATAAAGGGAACGTTACACGGCGTCGTTTCATCCTCTAAACCAAAAAGCAAAATCAATTCATTGAACCGGAATCGAAATTTGATGGTTTAAAGAAGAATCCGTTAAATACTAAAAACTTTTCTGCAGTAAACCATACTTATATGATTAACAGATTTAGTAGACTTTAGTCTAAAATAGATTCATACAACTGCATTGTTCAAGTCTCATGAACCGAGTAAGTTGGATGTGAAGGACAAAGCTCACCTTCAGACTCAGTGGCTCTGCAAACTATAACCAAAAGAAGAAGCATATGCTCTATGCTAAATATCAAAATCAAACGGCCAAAACTCTTCTTCAAAGCCGCTTAAAATCTTTATTATTGCTGAAAATCTTTAAGGTTCAAGACAAATAATACAGAAAAGAACAGCTGCTAGATGCAATACAAGGCTCCTAACTAGATAAAAGAATTATGCCGGGGTAAAGGGGAAATTTCTCAAGAACTATATAAGCTAACATACATCAGGGGGATGATCCTAAATACAGAGATAGATTACATTGGAATTTCTATAACTCTAGATCTAATAGAAGCAGACACACAAAAAAAAATCAAAAGATAATCTATATGGGTCCAGAAGATGGAGGCTTTAACTTGGGAACTCTAAATGTTGAAGTGAACAGCTTTGGGATTTCTGAAACTGAGACCGGTGTCTTGTTCGCTCTTTTCCTCTTAGAGCTTTTTATTTCCTAAATCAAAGATTCAAAAAGTACAAGATAAGCTAATATGATGTTTCAGTGTAAAAACACAATACATACATATTCAAATTCATAAGTACCTTTTCATTTGGTGTTGATGCAGCAGCATTCCCTTTCTTAGTAGATATATGAGATCCCACAGTATTACCATTGCTACCTTTGTCACGAGTAGTTGTGCATCGAGTTAAAATCGGTGTAAAGCTACGAGACTTCTTTAAAGACTCTACATCCCGTGAGAGTTTTGAGATCTCCTCATCCTTCTTAGTAGCATTAGTCTCCATTTCAGCAACTTTAGCCTTTAATCTTGAGATAATTTCATCCTTCTCATGATTAGATGACTGAAGCTGCTCTTGATAAGATATAAGACTTGAAATTTTCGTATTTGTTTGAGCAATCTCATCATCTTTCCTCTTTAACTTATCAGTGAATCCACTCTCGATACATTTGAACTGACTCCAAGCAAACCCGTTTTCTCGTAAAAGATTAGATACCTCACATTTCTTTGCAGAAGCAAGCTTCTCGTACTCAAGCTTCAGTTTTCTGAGTTCTGCTTCCAATGATTTACTATCCGCAGCTTCCGAGTTGCCATTTTCCTTTGGCATCTGCACATTTATATAAAAAAGAAGAAGCATTTGTACGAGTTCCTAAGACAAAAACCCAAAAGAGCTTACAAAATTCAAATTTTTACTTACGTTTGTATTCAGAGTGAGGAAATCAAACCAAGCCTTGAAGTCATTTAACTCGTCCACCGTCGGTTCTGCAATTTCCACATTGGTTGTCATGAATCAAAGAAGAAAAAAGAATCAAACTTTGTTCTCATATAGGAAAAGAAAGGAGCGAACTTGAATTTGTTTTTCAAATAGTGACTTACCTAATTTCAAATTGCAAAGAGAGAGATCCCTTTCCTTTAATCCAGACAAGAGATTGCATTTAGAGGTCTCAACGAACTGCATCATCTTCATCGTTTCAATCTCTCTATTCATCTGAAAAACAAAAATTAGGGAATTAGTTACATTTAACTTAAAAATTCTTAAGCAATAAAAACGAATTTCGCTGACATTGAGAGAACCAGCGACTTAGCGGGGGCGTGAAGCCCTAAAAAACCCTAACTTTTTCCGACAAGGAATCGAGAAGGGGGAAATCTTACCAGAGAGAGTCGATCCTCGTAATTCCGAGCATCAGAGATCCAATTATCGTGTTTAGTCTTAAGCGTATCTTCAATAATCTTCCTGTCTTTGAGAAGGGATTCGACCTGGTCCTGTTTCGTCTGTAGAATCTTGACCAAAGTCTTGAAAATTTTACCCCAGCTTTCCCGATCCGAAGAATCTCCAGAAACCGATTTCACACCCATCTCGCAATACCAAGTTCCAATTCCAATCGAACAAGCACGTCGCAGAAGAAAACAAAAATTGACCAGAGAGAGATTTTAGACCGTTAGGAGTTGCAAAACAAAAGAAGGAAGAAGAAAAAAAGAAAGTCCGACTCGGTGTATTTAAAAGTTTTAGCCTTTACAGCTACACGCGCTCTTAAACGAGCCCTTAATGGGCCTCGATTGAACATTCCCGGTTGAAATTGAATATTCCGGAGCATGGTATGGATATGATTTTGTGAATTCGTGTTTAAAACCAAACCGGGCATGTTAAGTCCTCTGCAATACAACCACAAACTATCAGTCTCTCACCGAACAGCATCTCTAGCTTCCCCACGTGTCCTCTTCGCGAAAGAAATGGCGTTGTTGTATTGTTGCGTTAAGAAATATACAGATTCGTTCCCAATTGATCACGAAGACGAAGTTAGTTGTGTGATAATCATTAATCACACACTGATCGGAGAAAACTCAAATCAAGAGAGAGATCTGGTAATCTTTGGAATCATCTAATTTCGCGAATTCGTGGAGGGAATCTGAAACGATGAAGGCGGAGAAGAGTCCGATTCAGTCCGTGATGTCGTGGATTCGCCGGCAGCCGCCGAAGGTAAAGGCGTTTCTTTGTGTGGTTTCGGCAATGACGGTGCTCGTTTTCCTCAGGGTGATTGTCCATGAGCACGACAACCTTTTCATCGCTTCCGAGGCTGTCCATGCCCTCGGAATCTCTGTTCTTATCTACAAGCTCACCAAGGAGAAGACTTGCGCTGGTAATTGAAATCCCTGGAGTTCTAGGTTAAGGGATTCTGAATTAGATTTGATTCTGATCCACTGTGAAATTTGGGATTTTGTGAATTTGGGATAATCGGGATGATGTTGTTGTGTTCTAATTCTATGATCGAATTGTCTGATAATTTTGAAATTTGATGATTCAAACAGGGATATCTCTCAAGACGCAGGAGCTAACGGCTTTGTTTTTGGCTGTGCGACTCTATTGTAGCTTTGTAATGGAGTTTGATCTTCACACCTTGCTCGATTCAGCTACTTTGGTTACGACTCTTTGGGTCATCTATATGATACGTTTCAAGCTTAGACCCACTTACATGGAAGACAAAGACAATTTTGCTATCTACTACGTTGTAAGTTTACTTTGTGTTTTTGTAATCTTGTGTATTAGAAGAATGTTTTTATGTGCAATGCTAAGATTACTTCGAGGCTAATCATTCGTAAAGGCTTTCTTCGTTTTAACTCTATGTATGAGATTTATTTTGTTGGGGGCTCTGGAGTTTTCCCATAGATATCTTCAGAGCTTCAGCATCACATTTACAACTTGTTTCGCTGTATTAAACACTTACGTAAGCAGCAGATCAATAGGAGAATTTTGTGAACTTGTTTATTGATTGAAGGAGTAATGGTCATTGAGAATCTTGATACCAATGTGATATTTGTTCTGGGAACTTTTTCTTCTGGCTTCAGGTGATCCCATGTGCTGTTGTATCTTTCCTCATTCACCCGTCAACACGTCACCACATCATAAACAGGCTCTTTTGGGCATTCTGTGTTTATCTTGAAGCTGTTTCAGTTCTTCCTCAATTAAGAGTCATGCAGAACACTAAGGTCTATTATTTTCAATTCTGTGGTCTATTAAGTATAATAATAACATGTTCTGTCTGAATCTTACTCGAATGTTTATGTCTTCTTCTCAGATCGTGGAACCTTTCACAGCACATTACGTATTTGCTTTGGGAATCGCTAGGTTCTTGAGTTGTGCACACTGGATCCTTCAGGTTCTTGAGTTACACATAATAATAAACTCTTATTGATTTTTCGTTGTACAGCTTCTGAAAAGCGATTTAAACGCGTGCAGGTGTTGGATTCGAGAGGGCGGTTACTGACTGCATTAGGGTATGGACTATGGCCTTTAATGGTCCTTCTCTCTGAAATCATCCAAACCTTTATACTTGCAGATTTCTGCTATTACTATGTTCAGAGGTAAAAAGTTTTCTCTTTATAAAATCGTGATGTATATAGACTATTGTTGAAATGTTTTGAATGTTCTAAAGAATTGGAACTTTTTCTGTTTTTGGGAACAGTTTAATGGGTGGACAGCTCGTTCTTCGTCTCCCGTCTGGTGTGGTGTAAGAAGCTTTGCGAAATGGATTGCTTTGAGCTTATGGAGGTTTTAATGATTAGAGATTTTGATATACTATCATTTAATATTTTTGTTAGCAAAGAAGCATTAATTAGAATTAGTTTTCCATAATAATGTTTAGTTCGGATTTCGTTGTGATGTCGTCGTTTTGACTCGACGATCATATAATTTCAGACACAACGCTTACAGTTCCAACTTTTGGCCTCTTAGAATGACATTGGAAAGAAAAACAAAATATATAGCCTGCCGTTTTATGAATTGGACGGAAACGGATCATCAAAAACGAGATGAAATTAAAACGCCGTGATGTCACATACACACAAACAAAGAATTCGTATGCTAAAGGAATACATAACCATCAAGTATAATACCATATTTAATAGTTTAAATAGGTTATGGAATGTTCAAAACACGTAAAATTGTTGATACCCGATCACAAGAAAAAAAACACGAGTTATCTAGAATAACATGCAGAAGAAGAAGAAAAAGAGGACATGCATGATCACATCGTTTCTTTTAAGTTTGACTAAACGTAAAAACAGTCCTGATCATGTACAATCTGGTCATCAGGTTCTTGGTGAGACATATTATTAATCGATGACTTATTGAAAAAGTCAATGCAATCTGAGATAGCTTCACTGTAGTGAGAATGAGAGGAGTAGTACGAATTACTGCACGATATCTTCGGCGTCTCTAGCCTCTCACCGCCATTGATGGAGTCGGCGGTTTTGTGATGGCGCACGGTGGCAGAGGAAGATAAGGAAGGAAGGGTGAAGATGATCTTCATGAGAATCTTGCGGAACTTGGTGAAGAGCTTCATGGATGACGAGAACCCTATGAAGGTCTTGTTGTTGTGATTATGATGATGATCCAAATAATGATGATGATGATGATTAAATGGTTCGTTTATATGAATGGTGAAGGAGTGTGAATGTGTATCAGGAGGAGTTCTCTGAGCCGATGGCTTTTGCATAGTTTGGTGTATACTATATAAAGTTTCTTATGGTCTGTCTTGCATATGTTTTGTTTGATTGTGAATTTGTGATGCTCTTATATATATAGTAAGGGGTTGGTAGGCCTTTTCTTAATTAATCTATATTTTCCTAAAAAATATTGGTTTTAATATGTATACATGAAGGGGTTTTAAATATTAAAATATTGAAATTTGAAGGATTAATATAAACGTAATTGAAAAAAATAGTTGAGAGATTAAGTGTATGATGTTGCATGTGAACAAATCATTTGTATGGGCTTCCTTTGTCTTCGGCAAAGTGAACTCCTACTTCTATTAATATATATACATATGGATGGATTAGTCAGCTATCGTCTTCAGTATGCATTTAATTATTTCTATGATTACTTTGAAACCAACCCAACAAAGTCTTGGACAAGTATATTGACAAAATACATGATATATATATATAGTACTATATTTAGAAATCAAATAAGATGTCTAATGAAAATTATGAAACTGAACCTTAACTCACTTTTGACTAAATTGTAGAAAATTTAAAAGTAGCTTATTTTATCACGTGAAATTATGTTGAAATTTAATTTCCTGAGACCGCGAACTTTCGTTGACAGTGAAGAAACATGATGCCGAGAAGGCGAGAATTGATCAATGGTTACTCATGATTATAAGTGTAATTAAGGCAAAATAAAAAGTTGTAGTACTAGTAAGTAATAATTATCAGGTGTTGAAATAAGTTGTGGTCCTGCTGCATCATGTACACTTGGCTTTTACCTAGTTTTGTTTAGTAAAGGAGATTTGGGACCAGTCAGTAACATTAACTTCAAAATAATAAAAAAATATGAAAGATCATTGTTCAGAGAACAAAACAAGAGTTTGATTTTTAAATTGAGTATGTTTTTGCAAAGAAGAGCGGATGGTTTTGGTGAAATGATTAATGGATGAGGGGTTCTAACTTAATTTATACTTGTTGACATAGTTAACTTAAGACGGTTATGATTATGTCTTCTACTTTAAGCTTAAAGAACACCTGGATAATCATAATAAGGCAAATTATTTGTATATATCCTTTCTCTCAATTTGTTACGACTAATTCAATTAAAGTAGAATATTTAAATAAGACGAATTGGATTGGTTATATACAATATTCAAAAAATCGTTATGCGTTAGTCAGACGGTCGAGTTGGGCCTAGCGCCTAGCAAAAAAATTGGAAATTAATTGGAGATTAATCGGAGATTAGTTTTTAACTTTTTAATGTCTTTTAACATGTTAATCCATTATAATTTATAGTTTCAATATAATATTATACTCAAGATTGGATAAAACACATGAAATAAATATTAGGTCTAACACATTATGATCTTTATTAAAAATATGAACATAAATTATCAAATTTTAGAACCAACTAAATTATTTTAATTAAAATAAAAAAACTGGACTAAACGGTTGCCTAAACGGAAATAAATCAATCTAAGCGAGATTAATTAGCGTAGACAAAAATTAATCGAATACCCAATTTATTGAACAGATTAACTATAAATATAAATCGCTAAAATCTGCCGCTATACGGCCGATTTTTTAAAGAGGGTATATACATGGATAATTGGTTCTGAATTAGAGATCTTCTGGGTCTTTGGTTTGCACAAATATTATTTAAATGACAGCCCAATATGTATTTCTAGTAGGCTAATAAAGTTATAAAATATTCGAGGCTGGTCTATTTAAGTCCATATGGTGACACTAAACTACATATCTGATTACTGTTAAGGTTAAATTGCTTTATTTGGTCATATGACGAAATTTTTTTGCAAATTTTGGCGAATTAGTACGTACATCATCTATCGAACTAAAGTCTTATAAACCAGAAAACCTAAACCCAGATGTGGATTATGTTGTATTATGACACTAGGATTATGTTGGTCTATTTTTTTTTGAAAAAATTGTTTTGAAATTTAAGAAAAATTGTTTTTATTATATTATGCTAAATAATGGTTATAGATAAAGTTATCAATTCGTAATAATTTGTCTATTTTACCCGTTTTGCACTGGACTAAAATATTATTCTGGCTAACCCGCAAAAATCTATAATCTTGAAAACAAAGCTCTATTATACACGTTTAATGACTCTGGTTTTTGTGGTTAGTTCACGAACTCTTTAAAAAAAAAAATTATTGTGTCTAACTTTTTATAAAATTAGTAAAATATTTTTTAATTTTGTTTTGATATATATTCAAATAAAATATAATAAATTATAGTGAAAAATATTGCAGAATTTCAAATATTTTTTTTTCTTTGAATATATATAGATTGATTATTATTTTAAAATATATAGTATTAAAAATAATTAAGAAATTAATTAATAAATAAACTCTTTAATGGCAATAAATATTTTCCATATTCTCTTCAATAATTTTAAAATACAAATATATTATTTTATATTTTAATTATTTTTTATTATTGTAATGGCATAATATATAATAAATTACAAAATAAAATTCATTTTTTTAAATAACTTTTTAAATAATAATATAGAGATTTATATGGTGTACGTCCATATGTTGGGATTTCCACGAACAAGTTCATTTACGTATACATTAATATAACGTGTATACAGTGACGGACCCATGATTAATTTTTAGGGGTGCAATCATAGAAAATAATTAAAGAAAAAAAAAAATAGTGATAATTCAAAGATCGAACCCAAGTGTAAGGTGTCAAGTATAAACTGTATACACTAAATGAGCTATAAAATCTTTAGTTATAACTAATAAAATTACTAACATATAAATTTAACACGTGTCATATGACCTCTATTCTTCAACGTGCATGTGGCAAACCCACGTTGAGGAATAAAGAGTCATATGACACATGTTAAATTTATAAGTTAGTAATTTTGCTAGGTGTAACTAAAGTCTATAGCTCATTTGGTGTATATAGTCCATATTTGACATCCTTCACTTGGATTTGATGTTTGAGATATCTTTTTATATTTCTTTAATTATTTTTTATGTTTGCACCGCTAAAAATTAATCCCGGATCTGCCAACGTGTAAACCGGAATTTCAATATAAGCATTTTCGTAAACTCACATGCACTTTGCCAAAATCTAATAACAAATCTCGAGTTTGACAAAACATGCAATAATAAGTCAGAAAGTGGTTGTTTGTGCAATTTCCTTCTTTTTTTTTTTTTTGAAGGATAATGCCCAAGGGAACACGAATTTGTAATACCGGACTTGAGATAAATTGCATGATAATATTCTGAGCGGTAATATATTGATAATCAGTATACCATCAGAAAATGATAATACATTCTGTGAAAAAAGCTGGGGAGGTATAAACGAGGATGGATAAGAACAATTATAGTGGATAATATACAATTCAAACACACACCATACACCTGACACCATAGGATATTTATATTCTATTTATTTTCTTCTGCAATTATTTTTAATATAATTAATGCACATTCTTTTCTGAATTGGTTTGCCATATTTTTCCGGAGACTATACCTTAACTTAGCATCAGATTTATCATTCGTTTTTACTTTAAAATGTTCTAAAAGCGATCTCACCTACTTGACTCGCAATGATATTGCTTATGATATCACTTTATCCATCGATCCGAACGAGAAAACCCTAATTGTTTCTAGAACAATAGTATTGGATCACTTTTTGAGGGTTTTCTAAAATTCATTGCAGAAGAAGTTGAAGGCAACAATATATAATTCAAAATCTTATTACAATGACGATGGTGATGGTCTAATGACCTCGCTAATTGTTATTTTAGACACAGTTAATTAAGAAGAACGATGATCAAGCATAATAATTACCACCACCATTTTTCACTTAAAACATTTTTTTGTCAAAAGTAAAAAGGAATGATGAAAAATATTATTTGTTGGTGGAGACGGAAGAGATGCCGAGAACTCCAGCCCACACTTGCTTCCTCACCTTTGCTCTCTGCGGCTGACCAGCAAACGAGCCACCGCTTCCACCACCGTTTCCACCGCCGCCTCCGTTGCTATTACCGCCGCCGCTGTCTCCACCGACAGTACTTGTTGAAGGTTGGCCACTTGGGTCGCTCATGTTTTTGTTCTTGTTTTGACTTCTTGGACTCGTGGGTGCTAAAGAGTGCTCATACAACCCAAAAAA
This sequence comes from Eutrema heterophyllum, assembly GCA_002933915.1. Classification (NCBI taxonomy): domain Eukaryota; kingdom Viridiplantae; phylum Streptophyta; class Magnoliopsida; order Brassicales; family Brassicaceae; genus Eutrema; species Eutrema heterophyllum. The sequence continues at coordinate 786,078 of PKMM01050415.1, read as the reverse complement.
ACAGAAGCTAAAAGTGGATAATTATAGTCGGGGTTGAGAGGGACGCAAACAGATATTTGTTTTCCCTAACTCTACAGCTTCAATAGTGCTTTTATTTGTAAAATAACGCTTTGGCATGGTTAATTGTAACAACCAATAAATAGATAACACTAGTCACATTGGAATCTATTTAATAACAATAATTGGTACTAGTATAAATATTAGTTTTGGGTGATCTTATCTTCGAGATGGAATCTAACGGTGAAGAAGGGAAAGCCATTGGTATATATATACATATCTTTTTGCAACAAACATTATTTATTTATTTATGCTGCCGCCACACAACTCAACTCCATTATTGAGGCCTTCATTCTCAGCATGACGCATGCATTATGGCGTCACTAATATGTTATAATTTAGAAATAAATTCCTCAATTTTTTTACCAAAAAAACAAATTATGTATATTGAGGAATTTAGAAATAAAAAAATATCTACTAGTACATGTTCCTCAAAAAAAAATATATATCTACTAGTACATGTTCCTCAAAAATACCTAAAAAAAAATATCTACTAGTACAATATTAGTAAAAAAAATATCTACTAATATTGATGAATATTATATTGAGGAATTTAGAGATAAATTCCTCAATATAATTGAAACATGTTCATTTTTTAAATATTGGTGGCAGTAGGTTAGAAATAAATTCCTCAATATTTAGAAATAAATTCCTCAATTTTTTTACCAAAAAAAAGTCCTCAATATAATTGAAACATGTTCATTTTGTAAATATTGGTGGCAGTAGGTTATTGTCTTATTGATGATAATCCATGGTATNAATATTTAGAAATAAATTCCTCAATTTTTTTACCAAAAAAAAAAATCCTCAATATAATTGAAACATGTTCATTTTGTAAATATTGGTGGCAGTAGGTTATTGTCTTATTGATATTATGAATCTATGATAGTGTATAATCTGTCTTAACAAAAATTAAAAAAAAAAAATAGTTCCATAATAATAATACAAACATGTGACAGGTAGAGAATAAAATAAAACGTAGCCATTATAAACTAACGAATTGGAGAGAATGTCAACAGATCCGCTGTAGCACAAAGGTTAATTTCAATGAATGATCAATGAAACCTGGGTTCGAAAGAAGAAAGAAACCATTCAAGAACGGCAGAGTTTTGATATTCGTACCATCTTATGTTTCCTTCGGTAGAAAATATTACTTTTATATTAAACCAGCTAGTTTAGTGGAAGACATAGCTGTACAATTGATTCGTTGTAGCACCCAGATTAATATTAATGTTTATAATCTAACTAATTGGAGACAGTGTCAACTGATCCGCTGTAGCACAAAGGTTAATTTCGATTAATGAAATCTGGGTTCGAAGCCCGAAGCCCGGCAGCGGAATATTTTTTTTTTTGTGTGTGTGTTTTGCTCAGGTAAGGACAGATCCAAATCCAATATTAATCTCAAGTCTGAACAATTTACATCTGACTAAAAAGACAAATGACACCATCTATTTTAAAAATAAAATCGATTATTCGTGTTTAAGCAGAGTTCGTAAGAAGAAAGAAAACCATTAAAAGAGCAGAGTTTTTTTTTTTTTTTTAAGAGCAGAGTTTTGAACTTGTGTGTATCCTTTTCTATTACCTTGTTAGCGTGTTCCCGTTGAACGAGCTTTTCTCAGACTCCCACGAGTGACCCTTAGTGTTTCCTCCATTGTTGTCTCTTTGGAAGATGACGCTCGCTGAATCGCAGACGCTGGCAACGCTGCAACAATCTGTGACGTTTTCTCTCCTTCAGTTGATGATGGCTGTGCCGAATCAGCGTTTGTTTTAGTGGCGGTTGAAGGTGATGATGGTGGAGGAAGAGGAGTGAGTTTGGTTTGTGACACGCTTGCTTTTGCTTCCTTGGTCTCCGTTTGTTGTTGTTGTTGCTGCTGCTGCTGCTGCTTACGTGGAGATGAAATAGGAGGCTTTACCAATATAGGTTCTTTGGTTAGAAGCTGCGGTTTCTTGGGCTGTGGACGGGCTTGAGGACTAGAAGCTGCTTGGTTCGCCGCCTTAAGATCCGATTGTTTCTGTTCCTCCTCTTCTGGTTGCGACTGCTTCTTTTCCTAATGTCAGATATGAAAACGTAGAATCAAGAGGAACGCATATACAATATCACCATTGTACAAACATAAACCTGTTTATTGATCTTCTAGCGAGCATGGAAGAAGATGAAAAGTAGAGGATCCCTGCTAAGTTGTTCTTGGTATTAGTTAGGTGCATATATTACCTTAGGCTGAGGTTTAGGCTGAGGTTTTGGTGTTGATTGTAGAGCTACAAACTGCACGATCTCTGTGAATCTTGTTTGTCCATAACACACTGCTTTTCTGCAGTATATCACTGCCATATCTCCAGCTTTGGTCCTAAGCTCCACCAAGTTGCGGTCGATTTCATTTTCATGCTTTGCAACATATGGTCTAAAGAAAGAATCATAAACGTATGTAGTTCCCTACGAAAATAAAGGAATGTGCAGTGAGATAGAACTCCAATGGATCACATATACAGGTACCACTCTCTTCTAATTACCCCTATAGTTTACTTACTCTGGTCTTGGGGAACCAAAGATATATGAAAAATGCCAGCTTTGCCTCGCTGTACAGCGGAACCCTTCATGAAAATAGGACAGAAACCAAATATAAGTATATAATATCTCTATTCATTTGAAAGTATTTCTATATCAAGAACACTAACCACGAAGCAAAAGCATCGCCAACTCTTTCGAAAACCGTCAAAGCAGCCACCAAAATCCTGCAAGAAGTTTTCAAGAGGAAGCTAGACCTTACAAATGGAAAACTCAAGGTAGAAGCTCAAGATAAGAAGAGATGAGAAAGCCAATCACAAACCAATATTGGCACCAGAATCGAAGCTGTTGAATCTCAGGCTTATTCTTTTCAACCGCTTTGTAGCATTCATAAGCAGGATACGCATATCCAAATACCATTCTGCCAACAAAAGGAAAGTCAAAAACAAATTCATAAAAAAAAATTGGTCAAGTATACTTTGGAACCACAATGAAGAGATCAGATCAGAGTCATACACAAGTCCTCTTGTTAGAAACGATCCAATCATTGTGCACACCTGATAAAGAGGAACAAAAAATGTGTTAAAAAAAGTATCACCAAGCCACAAATTATTATAATGAATAACTTTACAGACTAGCAAATCCCTACTATGTTCAGAAGAACGGACAACAAAGATACGAGTTTCCAATTTCAACTAACAAGAAGCAATATTCATAACAAGCAGAATCAACCAACTATGTGGTTCTCCAGTTGAAACCGAGAAATTAGTGTACGAAATCTACTGTCATCAATCTAACTGGTAAAATGAGATTAGTGTCGGCGACGAGATGACTCTTTGAGGAAATTCAAATGTGGTACATAAGAAGCAAAACAAAAGGATTAAAGTGAACATGATTTGGCTTCGATTTGTTGGAGTAATCTCAGAGTCCTCGGCCTTTGAATTCGAATTTGAAATCGAAGTTACGAATCTAGAGAAGATGCACAATTTTGAAATCGATTATACACAACCGGCTAAAAAACGAGAAACCGCAATAGTGCATCTGATACAGAAATTAAAACAATGAGCTAAATTTAATGCTGAGCTCAGATCGATCGCTATTGATAAACACAATCTAAAGCAAGACGAGACTGAGGAATCGATTTTCTGCTTAAACCGAAGGAACAACATTACCTCCTGAGAACAACCTTTCGGAAAGTGAATGAGAATGCAATCGAATCGCAATACTGAAAATAGACTTCGTGGGGAACTGATTTCGAGACGTCGGCGAACGGAACGGATTGATCGGCGTAATGCGGCCGGCGACCGTTACGCAGTCGGCGGCGAGAGCGAGGGAGCGCGGAAAGAGACAAATAATAATGAGGGAAAAGAAGATGTAATCAAAAAAGTAAAATAATTATAAATTGAAATTTTTAAATTCAACTCACTGTTTTTTTTTTGTTTCATTACGAGTCCTTTTCAAAAAATTATTTCTCTTGGAAGGGGTGAATAATCGTCTGTTTCTTGATCTAACGTACACTACGATTGCTATAGGTTAATCCCTTGAGATTTGAAATGGACGGTTAAGATCTATGGTTCTGGGACATTAAGAATGAGTCTACTCTACTCACATCTTACCTTATCGCTGCTACTCCTAAATCCAACATACGACCCAAGCTTTTCTTGTGAATGCTTTTGATGGAATTTTTATTCTTGATCATTTTTTTTTCATTGGATTCTATTGATCTTCTGAATGTGATTGGATTACATCATTTACCAAAATAATTAATAAGTATGACTATATTGTTCATAAGAGTATGACAAACATGGTTTGGAATTTCTAAGCTTTTCTTTTGAATCCTTTGGTGGTATTTGATTTCTTTTACTAACAATCTGATCATGGTTAGTAATGTTTTTTTTTTTTACTTTTTTTTTATAGATGTAATGCAATGTTTTCAGATCCTGATCAGACCAATCGGTCCGTTTATAGCTCTTAAATCCGAGATCCTTAAATCCGGGATCCAGACAACAATCTGATTAGGTTATAACTCTAAAACCTGATACTATAAAATCCAATAAAACCCGTAAAAACTCAGCAAATAACTGTGAACTGGAAATAATCGTTGATTCGGACGGATCATGGTTCCGTAATAATTCAATCAGAGAGTTTTCTTTATTGTTTTATTGAGTCATTCGGATTTTATAGTCTGATACTTTATGATCTTCTTTCGTTTGTGAATAATACTTTATCAACTAAAATAATAATTACTTTTTCAGTTAGACAAATCTTTTTTAAACATATCTTAGAGATTTATTAGTTTCTATACTTATATATATATATATGTGTGTGTGTGTGTTTGTGTCGTGTATCTTATTATATAAAGCTGGATCTCTCAACATGAGTGTGACACGTAGGATAATTCTCAGTCACGAGATTGTGACATTTGTCACGGTTAATTTAGATATTGACATGTGTCAATTTAATTAAAAAGGTAAAAATAAATAAGTAAATATTAGAAAATGTTAAACTAAAAAAACCAATCTTAAAATAAATAAAAAAGAGAAAACAAGAATAAGTAAAGAAAAATTACAATAAAGGAAAGTGACAAAAGAAAACTTAAAAGTTTATACCACTGCCAAACTTTAAAAAGAAAAATTATTAATATACGACCAAACTTAAAAGCTTATAATCCTTTCCATTATGACAAAATGAAACTTAAAAAAGGAAAATTATTAATATACAAATTTTATACCACTGCCAAACTTAAAAAGAAAAATTATTAATATACGACCAAACTTAAAAGCTTATAATCATTTCCATTATGACAAAATGAAACTTAAAAAAGGAAAATTATTATATACAACCACGACCAAACTCTATCTAATAATAATCTACACATTTCTAATTTTAAAATGTGTATTCCATCTTTTAGTACTCTTATTCAAATTCTAAACAAACAAATCATGGCTTCTAAAACTAAAAAAATCGATCAAAACTATCTTATAAACTGCAAAAATAAAACTGCATAATATTTTATTAAAGTTGAATATGTGTTATCTGTATTTTGAAACATTAAAATTAAAAATCCAATAATCGTATCCAAGGGTATTGATTGCATATGTTTCACCAAATTTTTCTTTCAATTTATATATTTATTTCATAAGTTTTGAAATTAATCATAATTTTTTTTAAAGCACCCGATTTCTTAAATGTTTAGATTTCATATAAAAAAATTAAACATGTCAAATTTTATTTATTATATAAAGCAAAATATTTCAAAGTTAGTAACTCGCATGATCGCGACACGTGTTAAGTTAATCGATTAGATTTTGACATATGTTTAATAAATTTCCAATTATATGTTGAACGTGTTTAATAAACTTCCAATTATATTTTAAACGTGTTAAGTTAATCGATTAGATTTTGGCATATGTTTATAATTTTTCAATTATATTTTGACACGTGTTTAATAAAATTCCAATTATATTTTAACACATAATATTAACAATAAAAGTAAAATTTAAGGAATCTCAAAAATTATTAGGAAAAAAATAGACTAAAACAATAATCTTAAAAGGTATTCGTAAAAAAATAGTAGTTATGTTTAGATTAGGAAAATTAAACAAAAACTATAAATGAACACCAAAGTTTAAAAAAAAAAACCATATTCCATATTAGAATAATTAAACAATAGATAACAATCATAAAAAGAAAATGAACAAAAGCGAATTTTAAAAAATATATATATATATTTCAATTTAGAATAAGGAAATCTTATAATATAAAATTGAATGTCTTACCGTTGCTAATTCACCTAATCATGACACGTATCAATTCAAAGTTGGAAAATTTTAAAATCGATTAATAAAAAAACTCAAAAATTCTGAAAATTTAATAACCGATTTATAATCTTAAAAGGTAAAGTTACTAAAAATTAAAATTAAAAATTAAATTTATCCTTAAAGGCAAAATTAATATAAAAAAGGAAAATAGTTTTTCCATTTAGATTATAGAAATTAATCATAAAGGGAAAGACTTATAATTTCTCACCTCTATATAAACCACAATTTTGTAGTATGTCAATTACACCAAATAATTAAAAGTGTAATAATCGTATCCAAAACTATTTACTGCATTTCTTCACCTAATTTTCTTTCAAGATATATATTTTTATTTCATCGTAAATATTGTTTCTTAGTTTATGTATTATATATTTTCACGGGTGATCTAATTTTGTTTTCCATTTTTTCGTTTTTAATTTTTTTTAACGGAATATAAAATATTAAATTACAAACCCGCATATATGCGGGTACTTATCTAGTATATATATAATTTTAATAATTGTTGATTGCGGTCGGAGCGCATCGAACCGGGTTAACCCATGGACCCGGTGGCTCGAATGACTCTCCGGTTTGCTTCCCATGTCGGTTTTCAAAACATTTATTTAATGTATTAAAATTAATTTTATAACATAATTTTTTTATGATTTAAGTAAAAATCAGAAAATCTAGCGAAATTTAAACAATTTTGTTTGATATTTTCAACTTAATATCTCTAAAATCTAGTATGATTTTCACCCGATTTAAAATTTTAATCCACATTGAGGGCGAGCGACAATTTTTCTTTGTTTTTATCTTTTATGTTTTTATATTGTATGGAAATATATATTTATGATATGACATGTATGATTCAAAATTAGTAATTTTAGCTATCCAAATTTTTTGACCCATTTTGTAAACTTTGTGATTATGTGAATTTAAATTACTACACAACCAATCTATATTTTATGAGTGTTAAAATGTGCTAACCCATTTTTTTAATCTGCCTCGAATCAGCCTACTACCTTGGAACTTTCGACAAACCAACCCGCAAAAGACGGCCATTATAAAAACATAACTCTAACCCGTCCATTATATTACTGTATAATATAAATATTTACTAATTTCAAATATTTGAAATTTTAGGCTAATTGATTATGATAAAAAGATACAATAACATATTCGTTTATCATCAGCATTATTATGAGAATATTATTTAAATTTGAATATTTAAATTAAATCTAAATTAATATCCGATTTATCATTTGTTAAAGATAATAACTGGTTTTCTGATTTTTGGTAAATAATATAACCTATATTTAAGAAAATCCAAAATAATCTAAATAAATATTTTAATTTTCGGAACTAAATTAAAATATAAAATAAAATACTTTTTAAATTAATATTGCACTAAATTGACATGTTTGGCAATAAGAATAATAGTTATTCATAGCTTAATATGAAAGTTTTTTTGTTTGGACACAAAAAGTGTCTAGTCTAGATTTGATATTCTTCTTTTTTGTATTGGATTCTATTAAATTATTTCTTCTTTTTATGTGATTGATTACATCACTTTCTAAAAATAATAAATAATCATGGCTATATTTTTGTTCGTCCTAGTAAATTCTTCTTCTTGAGAATTTTGCAAAAAAAAAAAAAAAAACCTATACAATTACTTTGATATGAAAACAAGACTTTAATTTTATGTTCTTTAAAGTGAAGTAATTATGCATCATGATGATGAAAACATGTTAATTATATGAGTAGAAAGAAACATAACGTACATTAGCATGCTTTATGCTCGTGTCCTTTCTAATTATGAAGGAGTAAATTGCTTTCACGCCCACAACAAACTTCTCAAGACACTGCTAGGCCCTAATTAACCAAACGGTTTTCACCAGTCTGATAGCGGTTAGCCGGATCAATCCGGTTGTGGTTAAACTAATCACACAGAGTTCTGATAACGTTTTCATCGTTAGACGATTATATACCAAGAAAGCCGAACCTGAAAAAAAAGTATGTCGACAAAAAGAGGATAAGGGGTATTGTTTTTCCATTATTAAAGCAAAGAAAGTAGCACAGAAACACTAACGTCTATATTGGTGATCGGTAGATATTCACATCAACATTACAATGCCAACTCAATGTAAAAAGAAATGGGGCCAAATTTATATTAAAGCAATCAAATGGCTTGTAAGGAATTAGGGATGCAAATGGACGAAGAGGAAAAAATATGAGCGTAATTGCTAATTTACCATTTACATATTTTAATTAGTTGGAGGAAAACTTTGTAAGACCTACATAATGGGTAAAATACCAATGTTAGATTCAATTTTGTTCTTCCTCGAAAGAGAAGAGGAAAAAATTAGTGGAATAAATCATAATTTAACTCATTTTTTTCCAATTCATTTTTATTATTTTTATTCCTTTAGTTCATAACCATTTGCACCCTAGATGTCACATGTTGTTTACGTATATCTGAATAATGTAAAACTAGGTAACCCACATACCATACAATTTTCTTTTATATTTGAGGTTAAATTTATCATCATTTTGTGAAATCAAATATATATATACATATATATATATATATATATATATCATCACATCACATGTATATATAATATAATATATCATCACACTCTTTAGTCAAACTAAAACAGAGTTTCATAGGCCTTTTAGCACCACAAAAACATATCAGTAACTAAAAACATGAGAGACAATCATCTACAAAATGATATAACACCCACATGAATCACACTAAAGATTCACCACATTCAAGTGTGTCTCTTATGCCATTTATCAAACGTTGACAGCAACGACATACTCAAATACATATTCCACAGGAATTGGATGTGGAAGCACTGCATCAAACCACTCGACCTTCCCCCAAATCTCTTCACTATTGCGTCTTTCAAGTGCAATCATCGCACACCAAATCATCCTATTCCGATAGCCACCACCACCACCAGAAGCCACAAACTTGTCCCAAAAAAGTGCCATTTTCTCACCATAATCTGCCAACCTAACATTGGCATAACAGGCAAACTTAGGCAGTTTTTTCATACCATTCAAAGTTCTCCAGGATCTTACCTTAGTGTCATACCATTTGATCCCTTCTTCGTAATAATAATAGTAAAGCACGTTCTCTATCACACAAGAAGAAGACCATTTCAACCGCAAATCCATCTCCGATCCTAAACTATTCCATCCACCATCTTTGGGGTTGTAAGCCACACCCCTATCCCCAATAATGTATAGCTTTCCATCAACCACTACGTTATTAGTGTGATCATGACAGCTATATAACGTCAACCTACCTGCACGGCTCAACACAGGCTCCCAAGTTTCGGTTTTTAGATCGAAAACCTCCATCCAGTTTGATGGATTGTAGTGTTTATAACAGCCTCCTGTTACGTATATTTTTCCATCAAGGAAATTGGCTGATGGGTAATCCCGCTCCACCTGCATGCTTGGAGCTTCAAGCCACGTGTGAGACCAGCAGTCTAGGATTGAGACACTAGATGAGGGCGAACCGTAGATGGATCCGCCAATGTTGTAGATATTAGAACCAACCGCCACGAGACCCGACCTGTGCACAGGAGAAGAATGAGGAGTTGGGATTGTTGCCAAAACATACCCACTTGACTTATTCTTCTTCTTCTTCCTAGTGCCATTGGTTAGGATTCGATTAGGTCTCCGACAAAGCATGAACCAGCGAGGGATACGGTCAGTAGGAGAGAACCGTAAGCACACATAGAGACAATTCTCGGTACGACCTAATAGTGACCGGGTCTGGTAAAGCTCCGGTGAAGTAAGGAGCGAGCGGAAGCGTTTGGAGACTAAGGAGAGAGTTGGATAATACAATCTCGAGACACGGGCTAAGAGGCTTACTAGCAAATCCTCTGGAAGTGAAAGATTCAAGGTTGGTTCTATTGGCAGCTTATTCTTCTTCAGTGGTGGCTCTTCATCCATGGCTCAAACTTTAGGGTTTTGAATTGAAAAACAAAAGAATTTGCCCAAGTTGGCAAGTTTCTTCACGAAAAGTTGTACAGATATGGAATTGACTGCATATTGATGGGCTGAAATCAAATGATCTGGCCCAGTAAGTCCTTAATCAAGCCCGTGCGCAGTTCCACATATTGTTTATTTTTTCGCATCATTTTGATCACACAATCAAATACATTTTTTGCTTGTTCGGCACAATCAAATAATACAATTCAGGTAGCTGTTTTTTATTTTTAAAAATGACATGTTTTAATCTGAATATAGTTTTAACTGTTAAGAAATCTTTGTTTCCCATAACAATTAAAAAAAAAAAAAACAGGCGACGTGGTTTGAAGTTGACTCGTAATGAATTTTACAGGTAAGGATATTTAAGTATTCACCAAAAAATGATAAAACATGAAAGATGATCGCAACCGCCGATTGAGACCTTGTACTCGCCACATTGGTTCCATTCAAGGAAAGGATATTTCCGTAATTATGACTTAAGTTTTGGGAAAATAAAAAGGCAAGAAAAGGTAAACGGATCTCGTCCCGCGTGGTTACAGGTTTGATCTGTGTCGGTGTCTCTGTTTCTCTCTCAATTTCTCACCCACATTTCCTTATTTTTAGCCAAAATCTGTTTCTTTCCTCTCTCGAATCTTTCGTCGTGAATTTAGATTTTCAAAAATCCCCAGATCCAGCAAAACTTTGGCGATCCCTAAATGCATGTTGAAATCTGGTGGTTTCCCTCTGTTTTTTTGAAAACACATTTGATCAACCAAGGTGAAAATGGGGGCGAAATCGAGTTCGAGATGTTGTTGTTGTAGTTGGTTCATCGGGATTCTCGTGTTGGTCGCTCTAGTGCTCGCCATCGTCTTCACGTTCAGACATAAAGCAAGCCATTCCGATGATGGAGACAATATCGTTCCTGGATCCATTGATAAGAAGTACGCTGATGCTCTCAAGATCGCTATGCAGTTTTTCGATATCCAGAAATGTAAACGATTCCCATTTCTCGTTTTGTTTTTTTTTGTTTGTTTCCTGAAATCGTAAACACTGCCTGCAAACACACATTTTTGTAATGTCTCATGTTTTTGTAATATTGTTTATACATTCTCTGTGTATTGTATGCAGCTGGTAAGCTGGAAAACAACAAAATACCTTGGAGAGGAGATTCAGGTCTTAAAGACGGAAGTGAAGCGAGTCTCGACCTTTCCAAAGGTTTATACGATGCTGGAGATCACATGAAGTTTGGTTTCCCAATGGCTTTCACTGCCACAGTTCTCTCATGGTCGATTCTTGAGTACGGCGATCAAATGGATTCCGTTAACCAATTGGATCCTGCTAAACAGACTCTCAAATGGACCACTGACTTCCTCATTAATGCTCATCCTTCTGAAAATGTGCTCTATATTCAGGTACAATGATCAATACATCAAAGTTTGTCAAGTTTCGAAAACATTAGAGTACTGATTTATCCAGTTTTGGATTTTATTCTGGAGGTGGGAGATCCCGAGATTGATCATAAATGTTGGGATAGGCCAGAAACAATGTCAAGGAAGAGAAGTCTCACTAAAATTGACACAGAGACTCCAGGGACTGAGGTTGCTTCAGAAACAGCAGCAGCCATGGCTGCAGCATCTTTAGTGTTCAAAGAAAGTGATCCAAAATATTCAAGCACGCTTCTGAAGCACGCGAAGCAGTTGTTCGATTTCGCAGACAATAACAGAGGATCCTACAGTGTCAACATTCCTGAGGTTCAGAAGTATTACAACTCTACGGGTTATGGCGATGAGCTCCTTTGGGCAGCTTCGTGGCTCTACCACGCGACAGAGGAAAAAACATACCTAGATTTCGTGTCTAAAAATGGAGATGAGTTTGCAAATTTTGGAAGCCCATCGTGGTTTAGTTGGGACAACAAGCTTCCAGGAACACAGGTATATATATCTAGAGACAAGGCACTTGCTTACAAATCATGGATCATTGTCCTTGCTTTTGCTTAGTTATACCATTTCATGAGTTATACCATTTCATGAGTTATACCATTTGCAGATACTATTATCAAGATTAACCTTCTTCAAGAAAGGGTTATCAGGAAGCAAAGGACTTCAAGGTTATAAAGAAACAGCAGAAGCTGTCATGTGTGGGCTTATACCAAACTCCCCAACAGCTACATCTAGTAGAACTGATGGTAGAATCTCTTACTTCTGACATTAAACCATACATTAGCTGATGATTGAATCGAATAGAAATCTCGATTGATTTTGTTTTTTTCTCTCTTCTTTTGATATATATAGGTGGTCTTATATGGGTTGCTGAATGGAATGCAATGCAACATCCTGTGTCCTCAGCATTTTTAGCCACACTCTACAGTGACTACATGCTCACCTCCGGTATTGAGAAACTATCTTGTGGTGACACATCCTTCAAACCTTCAGATCTCAGAAAATTCGCCAGATCCCAGGTTCTTTGGTGTTCCATTGGGCACAACTCATGACCTTATATATAAGTATTTATATTGTTACACGCGTTACAATTCGATTTTACACTTTTGCAGGCTGATTACATGCTAGGCAAAAATCCAGAGAAAATGAGCTATTTGGTGGGCTATGGTGAGAAATATCCAGAATTCGTGCACCATAGAGGAGCTTCGATACCAGCAGATGCAAACACAGGATGCAAAGATGGATTCAAGTGGCTTCAGTCGGAGAAACCAAACCCGAACGTGGCTTATGGTGCACTTGTTGGTGGACCGTTTATGAATGAGACGTTTATAGACGCAAGGAACAATTCAATGCAAAACGAGCCAAGCACTTATAACAGTGCTCTTGTGGTTGGTCTTTTGTCTAGTTTGGTTACTACGTCTTCGTCACTAGAATCTTTCATGTGAGATTTTTATACAACTCCTTTTTTAATTAGAATCACTCATTACACAACTTATTTGCTTCATTATATAAATGTATGTATACTAGGACTTAATCCGCGCTAATTATAGCGCAAAATAATTTTTTTAAAAGAAATGATTTTGAAATTTAAGAAAATTGCTTTTATATGAATTTTACAATATAACTAACTAATGATTATAGATAAAGCTGTCAATTTGTAATAATTTGTCTATTTAATTCGTTGATTTAACCCATTTTACAGTGAATTAAAATATTATTCGGGCTAACCTGTAAAAACTTATAATCTTGAAAACATAACTCTAATATGCACCGTTAAATGACTCTGGTTTTTGTGGTTAGTCTACGAACTCTTTAAAAAATAGTTTCTTTGTGTCTAACTTTTTATAAAATTAGTAAAATATTTTTCAACTTTTGTTTTGATATATATTCAAATAAAATATAATAAATTATAGTGAAAAATATAGCAAGATGTTGAATATATTTTTTTCTTTAAATATATATGGATTGATTACTATTTTAAAATAAATAGTATTAAAAATAATTAAAAAATAAATAATAAATAACCTTTTTAATGCAAAATATATACTTTCTATATTCTTATCAATAATTTTAAAAGACTATTATATCATTTCCTATTTTAATTATTCTTTGTTATTTATAATGGCATTTCATGTAATAACTTACAAAACAAAATTCATTAAAAAAAATATCTTCTTAAATAATATTATAGAGATGTATGAACGTGTTTGGGGTGTTATTCAATCATAGATTTTAATAGAACGTAAATCCAACTACAATATGTAGTTATTCCATTAATGAGTTCATGTCTTAAAATTCAGTGTTATTGGATCTTTAATTTATATATAAATCATGCTTAAGGAATTTTAAAATTTGGTGTTATTCAATAATTACTTGTTTTAAAATTTCAGTGTTATTGAAAACAAAATGATTTTAATATTTTTTATTGTATATTGAATTATTTCAGATAATTTCAATGGAGTTTTATGAGTAAATTATCTAAAACAAACTACAAAGTATACTGCAAAGAATTTAGAATTCACGCAAATGAATTCTTAAAATGATATCAACTTGCAAATCGAAGATTATAAAACCTAGAAAATAACTTTAAATACATGATTGAATATAGTAGTGTCAAAATTGGTCAAAACTAATAAATCGACCCAACCTAACCCGACATGTGGACTCAAATGGGTCAAAGATAATGAGTCAAATGGATTAATGAGTCAGATGGATTGTTGGATCAAATGGCTGTGATTGAAATAGGTTGAACTCTAATGGATTAATGGTTTAAATGGTTATCCATTAACGTAATAATTTTTAATAAAAACCTAAATCAAACAAAAATCAATTTTCTCGCAAAAAACGTAATTCCGCATTTTTCGCCAAAAAGGTGATTTCGTATTTTTCCGCCAAAAACGTGATTCCTTATTTTTCCGTCAAAAATGTGATTTCGCATTTTTCTGCCAAAAACATAATTTCATATGTTCCCACTAAAACGTGATTCCTTGTTTTCTTGCCAAAAAAACGTGATTTGCATTTCTCCTCAAAAACGTGATTTCATATTTTTCCGCTAAAAACGTGATTTCACATTTTCACGGCAAAATATGTGGTTCCGCATTTTCCTGCCAAAAGTGTTATTCTGTATTTTTAACGCGATTTTGATTTTTCTTGCCAAAAACATGATTTCTCGTTTTATTGCCTAGTACATAATTCTACATTTTTCCGCCAAAAAGGTAATATCGAATTTCTTGCTAAAAACATGATTCCATATTTTCTCACCAAAAACGTGATTCTGTGTTTTCTTGCAAAAAATGTGAATACATCTAAAATACGGCTAAGTTTATCTCGTGAAATCTTTATCGAACATATCGATCCCCTTCGATAATCACTTAAACCCAACTATCTACTCGGACATAATCATGCAAGACAAAATCGAGTTTCTGAATTGCATAATCAATAGAATAAGAAATAAAAAAGGGTTCAAGAGAACTCTCTATCTCCCTAAACAAAGAACAAATGTAAAGAGTTTGGTGGCTCAAAGTAAGAATAATGAAGCACACGAATTAGGGTTATAAAAACATGTATTTATAGGTCTTCTGCTCTCGTTTGGTCATCCTTAAGGTTTTCCCGAAGATAGACTCGAACGGGTTTAAGACGGGCTTGCAAACGGGCTTCTCGGGACGAAATAGGGCTGGCCGCGGGTCGAGCTTCTCCAGCAGTGGCCGGAGGCCTTCTGGCCGCGGCTAGAAGTTGTCGAGCCTGTTTGACGGGTGTTTTTGATCTTCATGTAACTTTTGATTGAACCGTTGGATCGTCTTCAAATCAAGTGGAATGGAAAGGTAGCCGATACTTCTTTAATGTCTCCAAATTTGGGCTGGATCAGACGGTGAGAAAAGTTTCTTTGATGGTTGAACTTCTGACGGTTTGACTCTTAGCCAAAAATCTGGTTTTTCTCCAATTTGCATCGCTTTTGCTTAAGTAATCTGAAAATAGTCTTGACACTACAAATATACAAAAACCGTAATAAAAACATATAAAAATGAGAAGAACACTTGTTAAAGTGCCTGAAAATCATAGGTAAAATGGGTAAAAAACCCGTATTATCACTGATCAGCATATTCTTAATCATATGATCAGTATATTTTATCATTCTCCTTCAATGTCTCCCAATTCTCTACCACAACGTGCACGAATTGGTCAAAAGTGACGAGGCCTTCTCCTCTACCTCCAACGCATTGATCGCCTTCTCCATCTTCAACGCGTTAATCACGAACTCTCTCCTCGCTTGTTGCATATCTTCGCTTTTTTTTCAAGCCCCATAATTTCAGGGCCGGCCCTGAGCGCCAATATGGCATGACTTTGAAACTTAAGATCAGTCTGCCGAGTAAACAATTAGATGTCAATAATCAATTTTGAAGATCAATCCCAAACTCATGTTTTGACATTCCCTGAACTCTTGAGCAACCTCACGCACAAGCCTCTGGAACTTGAGTTTGAAAATTTATATTGATTAAAGTAGTTAAGAAAGAAGAATAGTTTTTGAGTGTCTTGTTTTTTTGTTGTTTTCATAGAAAACAGATATAACGAGAATAAAACTGAATATGATGATTGAAAAACGTATTCACTATGATTGTAAGAAGTGAGGTATAATCATTAAAAAAACATTCAAAAGTTATACAACCAATATGCTACCAGACAAAAGTCCGGTATTTATCTCTTCAAGATAAAATTGACAAAAATATATTTAATTCGTCGATCTTTTTGTTGATTTTAAATTAGTTTCAAAATTCATTTCATATTCATCTATTGTATTGGTTTCAAAATTAAAGTTGTCATGGATGTGAAAGTAAGAGTTGTGTTTATTAGTTTTTTTTCAATTTAGTAGAATAACTTTTAATTTTATTACTTTTTTGTTGTTTTCATAAAAAAACATATATAACGATGATGGAACTGAAAATGATGAAAAAACTTATTTTCTTGATCTAAAGAAGTGATGTATAATATTTGATATTCGTGTCAAAACTAGGTTTATTAAATAGCATTTGATTACTTTGTTACACTTAGTTGACTTTGGTATACTAACTTATAAGTATCTTACCAATATACACATAGTAATACCTCAATCTACTATATAAAGAGAGCAGGGGGCTCTCCAGCGTCGACATGTCAGCCCCCCCCCCTTATTGGTCCATTTTTTTTTTAAGTCAACGTCCAAGTAAAAAAACTTTTAATTCTTCAGACCAAGTTGCGCACAAATCTTCCTTCATAAACTCAGAAAATCTTACCATACTGATAACACCGGTTTTTGACCATTTTTATGGATCACTTTCATACTCTTTTGCAGGTGTTTTAATTTCGTTTTCAAATGATTTTCATGCTTTAATTCAGTTTACTTTATGCTTTACTTTATGTTCTAGTTGTAGTTTAGTTTTCGTTCTTACTTTTGCACTTTACTCTTTGTTCGATAACTTTTAGAGATAGGTGAAGCGATTCTCACCGGACTTAGTTCTTAAAATCGTGAGGTCTCTTCACCAATCTCCAGCAATTTATTTAATTATGATTTTCGTCTCATCTATGTGTGAGTAGTTTTATTGTTGGGTTTAAAGGGATTATCAAAGGGAAATTCTATGTTCGATAAGGATTTCACTTGGTAAAACCCTAGGCGATTTCTATATCTCTTTCTTATGGATTGTTGTTAATGCGTGAACCTAGCGTCATAAACTAGAGGCTGATTCTAGGTGTTTAGAACCACGAGAGTGCTGAATCTAAACATCCAAAAAGTTCATCTATAAGAGCGTGCGCGTCGTAAGATTTTGAAAGTATACTTACGGAGTGCCGTGAACATATGAACCAGTAGGCTCATCACAATCTTCCGCGCGGCCAGAGACGAAAGCTACTGGTCGAGTGTATAGGTTGTTGGTGCGTAGGTTATACGAGAGTAGACTACGCCATCATTTTTGTTCAGTTCGTGGAGTTGAAATCTGGAAACACCGGTTACTAAAGAGCTAGGGGCCGTTTGATTGAATCGAGCATACCCCGAGATATCCCTCTCGACCCAGCAACGTTTTAGCATAGTTACAAACCGTTTTCTTAGTATTAGTTTAGCAATTAGATTCTTTTAGTTTAGGATAGCCATCGATTTTCTTAGTTTATGATTAGTAGAAATTTTTCGTTTTTCGTTCTTTACTATTTTTGTGACAAAAACCCCCATAAAAACTTCTATTCGTTCTAGGTTTATTTACTACACTTTGTCTAAGTTCTCATAGAACAGTTTCTCTCCCTGTGGATCGATACCTAAAGTACTACAATCGCACATGTGCCCATGCATAACTTCTTAGGTTTATAAATTTAAAACCTTAGATTCTCGGAGAACAATCCGAACGCATCAAAATTTTTGGCGCCGTTGATGGGGAGAAATCGCTACCGTTTCTATCACACCTTAGAGGTTAGTAAATCGACTCTAGAACAAACTTTTTAGTTTTGACTTTTGGTTTTTTTTCTTCTTTGTTTCAGGCTTTGAAATATGAACTCGCCTCTAGAGTGAGATTGCTACTACGAGCGGGGTTACTACGACCCATCTTGCGCTCACTGCTGTCACGACTCACACTACAACTGTGACTCGTCCTACATGGATCGGAAACCGGCACCGACCATCTACTCTCATGGACGCCACGAGCCTCCTCACTACCGAGACAAACCTTTTGCGTCTCCGTCCGTCAACACTCAACAAAACCCTCACCATCAGCACCATGAATTTTCGGACCAGCACATTATCAACTCGAAGATTAGCATGAGTTTGGGGAGACTCAACATCATGTTAAATCAGTATCTCGATTGTCAAGTCGTAACCGAGGCAGCCATGAACAAGAAGCTGGACACAATCCAAACCGAATTCAACAAGAAGTTTGATGATCTTGCTGCCCACATCACCGCGCTTGAAGAACAGACTCTAAAAGATGCTGCTGCTATCAAAGAAAAGACCGAAACCATGGAGGAAGAGCAAACAAAGCAAAAATACGACATCATTCAAAATTCCATGGAGATTCGCGATTCGAAGCAAGAAATCAAGTAGACTAGTGAGTTTGCTTCTTGGTATAGAGAGAAGACTGATGATGAACTCCAAGAAGTCAAATATCGCCTCAGCAAACTTGAGTACAAAGCTAGAGAAACCGACTCCACGATGAATCACTTGTCCGACAATAAAAGGAGAACTGAAACTTGTTTGGAGAAACTTTCTAAAAATCATGAGGAACACATTCAGCACTTGATGAACATGTTCATGGCCTGGAGGAGAAGCCAAATGACTCCCAAGAACCAGAAAACACCAAAGGAGATGAAGAAGACAACGAACCAGTCAAGTCCCCGCGGACTCCTCTTACAGCTGTCGCGAGCCTTTCAGCCGCGGTTAGACCCTCTTTCGCCGCGCCTGCAACTTCCCGACCCACGGCCAACCTTCACTCCACCGCGCCTCCGCCTCCTCCACACGCGGCCAGCCTCTGCTCGTCTTCCCTTGAGCCATTTGAGTTCCAATCATCATCCTTCGAGCAAGCAGCCTTCTTCATTGATTCTCAAGCCCCTAAAGATCCTACAACCAACCTAGGACCAGCCCTATTGCCCCTTGCAACATGGTTCTATCTACCCAACCACCCGAGGAAGTCGAAGAACAATACTCCGAAGGAGAAGACTCGAGGTTATTCTTTCGTGAATCTGATTTCAGTTCGTTGAGTGACTCTGACCTTGCACCAACACCACCACCAAGTCCAATACCGGAAGTGATAGAATCATGGACACGCCTACTTTGGATGAGGTTCCGGAGGCAGCATTGGTCATTCCCGAAGGTCCTATCACACGGTCCAAGACAAGGAAGCTAGCCGGAGCTGTTCGGAAGTTACTTAACGATGTTCAGATCAAGGAAGAATATCAACTTACGCATTGCACCTTCACCTCAATATCATTTGTGGACTCATCTTGAGGTTGGCCGCAAACTAAGTTGTTGTACTCTTTTTCCTGTACTCGGTTTTGTCCCACTGGGTTTTCCGAGTAGAGGTTTTAATGAGGCAATGACTTATGCTTATATTTTTGGTCCAATCTCATGTGAATTACACTTATATTTTGGCTGGAAATATACAAGTCAAAGTCAAGATCAAGCCGAATGCCATGGGTCATTTTCGCATGGAAGACCAAGGATCATTCAACCTTCTTTTAATTTTCTAGTCAAACTCTTTAATTTTGGTCTCAGTCTTTTATTTCTTTCTTTTATTTTCGAGGAGTCTTGCTGACTATCTTTTCTTCTTCTATATAAACTCTTCTCCTCTCATTGTGGAAAGCATTCATCTTTTTAATAAAAATCTCTTTGAGAAGTTCTCTCTTGTTCCTTTGGAACTTTCGAATTCTTTGGTGGTTAGCCAACGATTTCATTTCGTTTCCCTTGGTGGTTAGCCAACGAAAACAACTCGGTCTATAGGTGGTTAGCCTTCAGATCAATCTTGATCCCTAGGTGGTTAGCCAACGGATCAAAACCTGGTTTACCGAGTGCCGATCATAGCCCTCGACGCAGCCGTTCATTCTCCCACCTTGTTCTTCAAGGATTATCCAGCTTCTACCGATCTCGAGTGTGCGTTCCTTTGAGAGAATATCTTGATTTATAGCAAGACCTTAGACGACCATGTAGACCATTTGTGTAAGGTGCTAGACGTGCTTAGGAAGGAACATCTTTTCGGCAACTTTAAAAAGTGTTCTTTTTGTACAGATAACGTGGTTTTTCTAGGTTTTGTGGTGAGTTCACATGGCATACAGGTCGACGAGGACAAGATCAAGGCAATCCAAGATTGGCCGAGTCCTAAGACGGTTGGAGAAGTCCGAAGGAGCATACGCAATCGACCCCGATTTCCAGGAAGTATTTCTAACTTGTGAAAAGTTTGCTTCGGGAAAGTATTTTAGAAGTGACGGTTTCTTATTTTATGAGAACCGACTTTGCATTCCTAACTCTTCTTTGCGATATCTTCTTGTTAGGGAAGCACACAGCGATTTTTTTATGGGAAATTTTGGCGTGGCCAAAACTCTTCTAATTGTGCAAGCCCACTTCTTTTGGCCGCACATGAAGCGTGATGTGGAGAGGATTTGCAACCGATGCACCACATGTAAGTTAGCTAAGTCCAAAAGCCAAAGCCAAGGTATGTACACCCCTTTGCCAATTCCTAGTGCGCCTTGGACCGACATTTCAAAGGAATTTGTGTTAGGTTTACCTAGGACTAGAAAGGGAAGTGATTCAGTCTTTGTTGTGGTCGATAGGTTTTCTAAGATGGCTCATTTCATACCTTTCCATAAGACCGATGATGCGTCGAATATTGCCGACTTGTTCTTTAGGGAAATTGTGTGCTTGCATGGGATGTCTAGGACTATAGTCTCGGATAGGGATACAAAGTTTCTAAGTTCTTTTTGGAAGACCTTATGGCCTAAGCTAGGAACCAAACTTTGTTTCTCTCAACTTGTCACCCCCAAACCGATGGTCAAACCGAGGTAGTGAATAGGACTTTATGAACTCTTTTGCGGGTTGTGATTAAAAAGAACATTAAATCTTGGGAGGATTGCTTGCCACATGTAAAGTTTGCATATAATCATGTCGTGCATTCTACTACTTTTTTTTCTCCTTTTCAACTCGTTTATGGTTTTAATCCGCTTACGCCTCTTGATCTAACTCCTTTACCCTTGAGTGAGCGTGTAAGTATGGACGGAAAGAAAAAGGCCGAGCTGGTCAAGCAAATGCATGAAAAGGCGAAGCAACACATCGAGCATAAAACCGAGCAATTTCGCAAGTATGCCAACAAAGGACGGAGCAAGAAGACGTTTGAACCCGGCGACCTTGTTTGGATTTACTTGAGAAAGGAGCGATTCCTGGTAGAAAGGAAGTCTAAACTCTTGCCGAGAGTTGATGGACCATTCACGGTTTTGGAAAAGATCAACGACAACGCCTACAAAATTGATCTCTCATGTAAGTATTATGTGAGCTCTAGCTTTAATATTGCTAATATTATTCCCTTTGTTTCAGATGAAGCCGATTTGAGGACAAATCCTTTTCAAGTGGAGGGGGATGATAGAATCATGGACACACCTACTTTGGATGAGGTTCCGGAGGCAGAATTGGTCATTCCCGAAGGTCCTATCACACGGTCCAAGACAAGGAAGCTAGCCAGAGCTGTTCGGAAGTTACTTAACGATGTTCGGATCAAGGAAGAAGATCAACTTACGCATTGCACCTTCACCTCAATATCATTTGTGGCTTCATCTTGAGGTTGGCCGCAAGCTAAGTTGTTGTACTCTTTTTTCTGTACTCGGTTTTGTCCAAATGGGTTTTCCGAGTAGAGGTTTTAATGAGGCAATGACTTATGCTTATATTTTCGGTCCAATCTCATGTGAATTACATTTATATTTTGGCTGGAAATATACAAGTCAAAGTCAAGATCAAGCCGAATGCCATGGATCATTTTCGCATGGAAGACCAAGGATCATTCAACCTTCTTTTAATTTTCTAGTCAAACTCTTTAATTTTGGTCTCAGTCTTTTATTTCNATCCTTTTCAAGTGGAGGGGGATGATAGAATCATGGACACACCTACTTTGGATGAGGTTCCGGAGGCAGAATTGGTCATTCCCGAAGGTCCTATCACACGGTCCAAGACAAGGAAGCTAGCCAGAGCTGTTCGGAAGTTACTTAACGATGTTCGGATCAAGGAAGAAGATCAACTTACGCATTGCACCTTCACCTCAATATCATTTGTGGCTTCATCTTGAGGTTGGCCGCAAGCTAAGTTGTTGTACTCTTTTTCCTGTACTCGGTTTTGTCCAAATGGGTTTTCCGAGTAGAGGTTTTAATGAGGCAATGACTTATGCTTATATTTTCGGTCCAATCTCATGTAAATTACATTTATATTTTGGCTGGAAATATACAAGTCAAAGTCAAGATCAAGCCGAATGTCATGGATCATTTTCGCATGGAAGACCAAGGATCATTCAACCTTCTTTTAATTTTCTAGTCAAACTCTTTAATTTTGGTCTCAGTCTTTTATTTCTTTCTTCTATTTTCGAGGAGTCTTGTTGACTACCTTTTCTTCTTCTATATAAACTCTTCTCCTCTCATTGTCGAAAGCATTCAGCTTTTTAATAAAAATCTCTTTGAGAAGTTCTCTCTTGTTCCTTTGGAACTTTCGAATTCTTTGGTGGTTAGCCAACGATTTCATTTCGTTTCCCTTGGTGGTTAGCCAACGAAAACAACTCAGTCTTTAGGTGGTTAGCCTTCAGATCAACCCGATCCCTAGGTGGTTAGCCAACGGATCAAAACCTGGTTTACCGAGTGCCGATCATAGCCCTCGACGCAGCCGTTCATTCCCCCACCTTGTTCTTCAAGGATTATCCAGCTTCTACCGATCTCGAGTGTGCGTTCCTTTGGGAGAATCTATCAGGAAGATCCAAGGACAAAATGCATCACCCGAGAGAGATTGATCGAGTTCAACGAATTTGTGAAATCAACCCCGATGCATATCTCTTTCGAAGAAGTTTGGGAAAAAGGATCTATATACGCTTTCTTCCGCTACATCAATGAAAGCAAGGAATACATTCACACCTATTTCATGAGGGCGAGACGTTCAACAACACCTTATGCCGCCTCTTATGCCATCTGAATCTACCATCCCGAGAAGTACCGAGAGTACCCGAACAAGATAAGCCGAGAGAAGTTAGAGGAATTCAACAACGTGGTCCGTAATCTACCTCGAGGTACTACTTTTGCTAGAGATTGCATGGACCACATGATTGGTCACTTCTTTTGTGAAAGCAAAGAATCCGTCAAGCAGATAAAATATCTTTTCACGAATGCTATGAACGGAAAACCCGTTAGGAGTCTCCATAAGATCGAAGAGCAATGTCAGTTTCTAATCATTTGCAACATACGTGGAGTTGAGTTTTAAAACGTTCTTTGTGATTCCGGAGCTTGCCTAAGTATCATGTCAAAGTTTACCGCCAAGCGTATCGATCTCAAGCACGTGCACCGTACCCGAACAAAGCCCAACATGGCCAAAGGGGATTGCCTATGATATGCCAATAAGGATTGGAGATTGCATAGCACCCGCCGATTTCTACATTGTCAAGATGACGAAAGTTGATTCAACACCGGTGATCTTAGGATGGCCGTTCTTGTCAACCGTTGGAGCCATCATGAATTAGCCAAATCGACGCGTGTCCTTTGCTAATGTCAACAAAGATGAGTTCTACACCGCTGTTCCACTCAAGCTCAAAAAGGAAGGCTATTTCAATTCAAAAGACCCTGATCCCAACTCACTATGGAGTGATGATTCACATGAAGAGGAAACCAAAAGGAGATCAAAGAAGACTTGTCGTAAGACATTATCCTTCTATGACTAAGCTCACCTCGCTACCAACGTCGAGCTAAACGAATTTAAACAAAAGCGCTCAATGGGAGACAACCCATTTTTAGGTACGTTTTTCTTTTTAATTTTTCTTTTTTTTTCTATTAATGTTTTCTTTTTCTTAGTTTCAACTATCTAAAAAAAAAAAACCAAAAACCCAAAAAAATCAAAAACCCGAAAAGACAAAAAGATGGAGACACGGTTCAAAATTGCACGTACCGCGAGGAAGTACTTGACCGTAAAAGAAGCTCGACCTTGGCCGCGGTCGCGATCAACCGACCCGCAGCCAGCTTGCCAACGACCGCGGCTGCACATGCCCGACCCGCGGCCAGCTCCCTGACGATCCTGATCGACTTCCTTCGATCCCCGCTCGACCCCCAACCATTTTCCAACCATCCCCACACCCATTCCCATCACCACAACAACATTTTCCATCCCCCATCCACCACCATTCCATTCCCAAATCCTTTCCCCAACCGCATCCAGGTAAGTTTTCTTTTTCCTTGAACTTTTTCAATTATTACATCCATCTATTTATTCGTCTTTACTCGGTTTATTTCACACTGAGGACAATGTGATTTAAGTCTGGTGGAGGATTTCATCCCTTACTAACTACCATTTCTTTCATGAATTTTTGCATTTTGCATTTTTTGACGTTTTTCTTAAAAAAATTCAAGTTTTTCGAAAAACGTAGGAATATGTTTTAAGGGAATGATGAAAGAAAGTCATGACGATAACCGACCAGTGTGCTTCTACGCTATCTCCTAGTAACATGCTCTTTCGTAATTTAGTACTAGACTAGGCGGTAGCTAAAGTTTTTGTTAATGCGAAATCCCTAGAGAAATTTAGACCGTAGAGATTCTCTAGGATGGAATATACTAGCTATATTTTATTTGGACTTAATCTTGACTTAATTTTCTCATTAAAGGTTTAGGTAAAGATAACGAATCATACATTCATGATGTACTTTTACCTTTTACCACTCTTTGTCGTACATGAATGGCCAGCTCATCTTTAGTTGGTAACCCACCCGAAACTTAACCATTGTTCAAACCTCATGCAACTCTCTTTGTGTCTTATGTGCAAATATGTGCAAAAACGCCGGAGAGGGAGGAACGACACAGTTTTCAGTCATAAAGACGAAGACTATACGCGATTGGTGGAGGTGAATTCAACAAAGACGAGAGCTTGGTTATGCCTTGGAAAAACTCAAAATCATGGTAAATTTTCGTGCCCCTAAGACTCTATCTTAATAAAGACGTTTCCCCCTTTAAAAAAAAAAAACAAAAAAACCAAAATAATCGAAAGGGAAAGGAAACAAAAGCCTAAAAAGAGTCTAGGTTGGTCGAAATTATCATTAGGCATTCATGGTTCGTTTGTGAGAAGTTTGTCATTCCAAGCCCGCATAAAAATTTAAGTCTGGGGGAGTGACAGAAAACTTCTGTTTTTGGAGAAAGGAGAAAGTGCAACATTTTTACGCAAGAAGAAGTGACTGGAAATTGTGGCTATCAATAGGTCCTTCCTCTCTTGCTGTTTTGCATAATTTTTGGCACCCTCTGGTGAAATTACGGTAACCCGAAACACTCTTAACCTCACCCCTAAATGCCTTTAATACCTAGCGTCGATTGTCTTGGTTTATTCATTTTGATGAGAAATCCACGCCTATACTTAATGAATGTAGAGAGCTAGTTGACCTGATTTTGGATTTTGAAAGTTTATATTTCGCATGACGGATACCGTGGACAAGTGTTACGGGAACTTCTAGTGAGAATTTTCTAGGCTAGATTGCAATTGATGTAGTTCGATGGTTATGGTTTAGAAGGACGGTCTCTGAGAGTTCTAGTTCCCAATGATTTTTTCTTTCCAAGATTTTGTTTTGTTTTGTTTGAGGACAAACAAAAAGTCTAAGTCTGGGGGAGTTGATAACACCGGTTTATGACCATTTTTATTGATTACTTTCATACTCTTTTGCATGTGTTTTAATTTCGTTTTCAAAGGTTTTCAAATGATTTTCATGTTTTAGAGTTTTGAAAGACATTTCAGGTAACTCGGGATAAAAGAGTGCATTTCGGAACAAAAGTACGTTTTTGGATAAATTCGGACCGTCTGAATTCTTGCCATCAAAGAAGACCTTCTCACCGTCTGATCATCACCAAATTTGGACACGACAAAGTAGATACAACCAGCTTTCAAATGCAATTAGATTGGAGACAATCTAACGGTTGGATCCTTAAATATACCCGAAGCACTGAAGGCAGTTGAAGCTGCCCCAAAGAAGAAGTTCACCGCGTCTGGAGGAGTTTCATCCGCAGCCAAGTACCATTCCGTCGCCCCTGGAGGAGTCCCAGCCGCGGCCAAGGAGCGTTTCGCCGCCCCCAGAAGCCACGCACCCGCGGCCACGCCCACTGCGACCAAATCAACGCTTTTCTTCACCCGAGGCCAAAACCGTATTTTCTCACCAAACCCTAAATGCCCTAAGCAAGGGTTGAAGACCTATAAATACTTGTTTACAGACTCATTTTCGTGAGCAATAGATAGTTTAGAGATTATTTGTGCTTTTTTGGTTTAGTCTTTAGACTTTTGTTCGATACCTTTGGGATTGGTGAAGAAGTTCTCTCCGGACATCGTTCTTAAACTCGAGAGGCTCCTTCACCAATCTCATGCGCTTTAATTCAGTTTACTTTATGCTTTACTTTCTGTTCTAGTTGTAGTTTAGTTTTCGTTCTTACTTTTGCATTTTACTCTTTGTTCGATAACTTTTAGAGATAGGTGAAGCGATTGTCACCGGACTTAGTTCTTAAAATCGTGAGGTCTCTTCACCAATCTCCAGCAATTTATTTAATTATGATTTTCGTCTCATCTATGTGTGAGTAGTTTTATTGTTGGGTTTAAAGGGATTATCAAAGGGAAATTCTATGTTCGATAAGGATTTCACTTGGTAAAACCCTAGGCGATTTCTATATCTCTTTCTTATGGATTGTTGTTAATGCGTGAACCTAGCGTCATAAACTAGAGGCTGATTCTAGGTGTTTAGAACCACGAGAGTGCTGAATCTAAACATCCAAAAAGTTCATCTATAAGAGCGTGCGCGTCGTAAGATTTTGAAAGTATACTTACGGAGTGCCGTGAACATATGAACCAGTAGGCTCATCACAATCTTCCGCGCGGCCAGAGACGAAAGCTACTGGTCGAGTGTATAGGTTGTTGGTGCGTAGGTTATACGAGAGTAGACTACGCCATCATTTTTGTTCAGTTCGTGGAGTTGAAATCTGGAAACACCGGTTACTAAAGAGCTAGGGGCCGTTTGATTGAATCGAGCATACCCCGAGATATCCCTCTCGACCCAGCAACGTTTTAGCGTAGTTACAAACCGTTTTCTTAGTATTAGTTTAGCAATTAGATTCTCTTAGTTTAGGATAGCCCTCGATTTTCTTAGTTTAGGATTAGTAGAAATTTTCTGTTTTTCGTTCTTTACAATTTTTGTGACAAAAACCCCCATAAAAACTTATATTCGTTCTAGGTTAGTTTACTACACTTTGTCTAAGTTCTCATAGAACAGCTTCTCTCCCTGTAGATCGATACCTAAAGTACTACAATCGCACATGTGCCCTTGCATAACTTCTTAGGTTTATAAATTTAAAACCTTAGATTCTCGGAGAACAATCCGAACGCATCACCTACCACAAATCCCTTCCTTCAACCTCCGATTCATCACACATACAAATTTCATCAACCCTATCATGCCCACAACCCAAAACACACATGAAACCATAACCCTAAAATCGCTACAACCTCTCTAAAAACCTAATCATTGATTCTTTGAGTAGTGTCGTCAAATAAGAGTTATTGTTAATCGATCTGCTATGGCGACAACCAGTCCAGGAAGAGGCCATGATCGCCCCCGCCGTAGATGCAACCTCTTCCATCTTTGTCTCTGAGGATGACGCGAGCTGAGAGTATGGTGATTCATCAACCTAACAAAGACGAGAGCTCCATCTCTTCCAGCGATGATTCATTTTGGAATAGTAATGATCGCTGATTCAATCTCCTGAATTACAAGGGGCAAGGCTAAAGGTTTCGGACGAGGAAATGAGCAAGAGAGGCGCTTTAGGAGCCGAAGAAGAGGATTCTTAATCGAACGGCGACATGCCAACTTGCTTCAATGGGGCTTGCGGCGTCGGGAAAGGGGCATGACCAGGCGGGTCCGGTGAAGATGAGTTTAGGTTCGATGGCTAATCAGGGTCAGCCCCAGAAACAGCAAGCGCAAGGGCAACATGTATTTATCGGTGGTGGAATGGCTGCATCGCCGTTTATGCTAGGGAACCAATACCATCCGGTTTATGTAACCATAATGTTGGGGAATCCAGCTTTAGCAGCAGCAGCCGGAAGAGGTTACATGTATTCGATGTTGGCGAGTGCTCTAACCCATGGTGGGTTGAGCCATGATTTGTTGCAGTCGAGTCAGATGGGTGGTATTGGTGAGCCAGGCGTTGGTGCATGTCTATTAGTTCTGGGATCTTACTTTAGATGTCAGAGCCTGCCTAATGCTTATCCTGATTCGGATACCAGGAAAAGAGGGAATGGTAAAGATTCGGATGCTGACGGCTCGTTTCATGGCTACTCAAACTATTCATGATACGTTCTCGCTGTAACTTTTTGTGTTTTATAGCAACGCATGTGCGTAGGGTCTCACCTAGTAAGTATTTTTTTATCAAAATATTCACGCTAAAACCTAAGTACAATGTTAAGTGTTCATGAGAAATAATAACGAAAGTCCAATCTTTAGATAGTAAAATTACAGCAATTGGACCGACAAGGGCCCAACTTCAGTGAAAAAAAACATTTTGGGCAATATAAATAAATAATTCTATCCACAAACCAAAATTTCTCCAGCTAAAGAGCCAAAAAAGTGGCATAAGTGTGGATCTCTTTTACACTCCCACATCATTGATCATTCAAACATGTTCCACCAAATCTCAGCCTCACTGTTCACTCTCTACTCTCCACTTCTCTCTCTTAGGCCATGTTCAATGGTAACCTCCTAGTGTCTTATGTGGTGTTCTTAAGTTTAATTTAGAATTAAATGAATTAAAATGAGTGTCTTAAGAATAGATAAGTGTCTAATGTTAGACACTTTTGGTTCTGATAGGAACGGACACGTGTCTAGTTGTGAGCGGTTGTTGAAAAATTAAAGAGAGGGAAAAATAAAAACTCGCGTGACTCTCTCTCTTCTTCAAGGTTTATCGTCAAATGCCTTTGCATTTATCGTCAAAATCAGTTCTCCTCTAATCGAATCGACGAATTTCCCCCACCACGATCTTCCTCTTCTGAAACCCTAATCGGATCGGGAGGCCATGGAAATAAGCAGCAGCATAAGCACCAGCGCCTCTATCACCTCCAACGTAAGCACGACTTCCATGGAGAAAATCGATCAGGCGGCGAGCTGGGTCAGCGCCACCGTCATCTCCGCTTTCTTCAACTCCCTCGAGCGCTGCGCCTGCGTCAATCTCTCCACCTCCCATGACGACGAAGACGAAGACCGCGAGGAGTCCTATCACCGTCCTCTTGCTCTATCCGCCGCGCCTCATCCAAACGACATCGTTTAGCTCCGTTTTGACCTCCGGTAATTAATCTTTTTGTGCGTGATATGATTGTGTGAATTCAAAGTTCCCTAGTTTGAGAACATCCGTGCAGTGTGTGTAATGCTATGGAAATTTCAGGCCTTTTGAATTGTAAATGTGACTCTAAATTTGATTTTTTTTTTTTTTCTTTTGTTCTGATTCTCAAATGCTTATCTATTTGTTTGTACCTGATTATACTTTGGGTTTGAATGTTTGATGTTTTGAATTTAACAAATACCGTAAAGATCCATTTGTTTGAAGTTTCTTTTGTGATCAATTATCTGATCATTCTGTTCATATATTATAAGCGGAACACTTCAGTTTCACGGTTCATTTGTTTTGTGCAACCGATAATCAGAGATCTGTTGCATAATTTCAAAATCAAGAAATGTGATTTAAGAACTCTATTGATAATGTCTCTGCTTAGAAGTTAGAAAAAGTGGCCTAAGTCATGCATTTTAATGTTTCTGTGTTTTGGTTTTTCAGGTTAATGAATCATGAAAGAAGCAAGGAAGCATTAGATGTTCAACCGTAAATGAAGGTAATAATTTCTATTGAGTGTATTGCTGGTAATAGGTAGATGTAGATGGAAATTAGGTGTAATTGATGGTGTAATTCATTGCTTAAGATATGGTAATAAATTCAGTAGATGTGTGTCTACATCAAAGTAAATGTGTGTATGTGTGATAATAGCTTGAACTGTAGATGTGATGATTGTTTAGTTAGACCATATGCAACTGAAACTGGTTTATGCTTTGTTTTTAATGCATAGTTATTGAAACTGAAAATGTCTAACTGTAACTTGGTTTCTCTGCGTGAACATTTTTTGGTTTGGTCATGAGATCTAACTGTAGATTAGGTAAAGATTAGACAATTTATTCAATGCATAATAAATAACACAAACACAACTTGATCTCTGACTGAACACATAAAAAAAACATAAACCTTTTGCTATATAATGAACACCACGAAACCTAAATGAGCACAAAGCAGATTAAGATCTTTCTTAATCTTTCAAACCCTAGCTTCTTCCCTTCCATACACTGTTTTTCTTCTGTTTCCTCTTCTCTTTCATAATCTTTTTGTTTCATACCTCTTTCACAAACCCCTTTTCATTTATGGATCCTCCAAATCCATATTGTCAGAGGTCAAACTTCATGGGCCTTTTAAGTAGTCAAGAGGAAACCCCATTCCCTCAAAACATTCCCTATGGCAGTTTTTCCCAAACTATGGGCATTGGTTCATCTGACATTCCAATCTTCAGTACTCAGTGGTCTGATGATGAAGACAGTGGTGAGGAAAAGGGTAAAAAAGGGGGTAGAAGGAGATGGAAACCCTATGAGGATCTTGTGCTCATTAGCAGTTGGCTAAACACGAGCAAAGATCATGTGATCTCAAATGAGCAGAAATCTTCTGCTTTCTGGAAACGCATAGCAAAGATGTATGCCGACAGTCCTAGCATTGTAGCTGGAAATGAGAGACCATCTAATCAGTGTAAGCAGAGGTGGAGGAAGATTAATGAAGGTGTGAGCAAGTTCTGTGGAGCATATGCGGCTGCAGAACATATAAAGAAAAGTGGCCATGCTCCCAAGGATTATCTGAAGCTGGCACATGAAATATACTTCAATGACTACAAGGCCAAATTCACCCTGGAACACGCTTGGAATGAGCTGAAGACTGAGCAGAAATGGTGCTCACTTATCGATCCTATGTCTGAAGATAATGGTGAAGGAAGTTGTAAAAGAAGGAAGTCTTAGTCTGCTCCTGCACAGTCTGACACCTCTCAGTCAGTTACAAATGAAGGAGATGAAATCATGGTAAGACCTGCTGGTATTAAAGCTTCAAAGGCGAAGCTTAAGAAGACTGTGACCAAGACATCAACTGAGGAAGATGAGAAGAAGGTGTTGAAGTACCAGAGGATGTGGGAGATAAAAGAGAAGGATTATGATAGGCAAGAAAGGCTGGCAGATAAAGAACATAAGCTGAGTAATAAAAAGTTGCTGGAGAATCTCCTGGCCAAAACCGAGCCCTTATCTGATATAGACAACCTTCTAAAGAACAAGCTAATTAATGACTTGTTCTCCTGAACAAGTCATAATCTTTTAGGTTGAACTTTGTATAATTATTGTTCCTAATCATGTGTTTTGTGTATTATGAAATGTATTATTAGTTTTTGTATTTATGTTTCGGTTTATGTATTTCTGGCTTAGTTTATGTGTTATTAGTTTATGTATTTCTGTTTACAGTTTGTGTTATGAATTGAACTGATTTGTGTATTGCCGAAAATGTCAATGCTTATGTCTTCAAATAAATCATTGTTGATTAAGTCATTGCTTATGTCTATTAGGAGAAGCTGAGCTTGATGGTAATGTCCATTAGCAGCATATGAGCTTCCTGGTAATGTATTCAGGTGATATGTTCTTGAGTTTAGTTTTCCATAATAATGTATATTGCTTAGTTATTGATCTTCGTCTTACATGTTGCAGGTGTGTTACAAGTCACAAGACATTTCAAAGTGGTCTATTACAAGTGAGAAGACATTTCAAGTTTGTAGTATGTGTCTTTACTTTGGTAGTACATGTTGGTTTTGTTGCTTCTGTTGCTTTTGGTAGTACATGTACACGTTGGTAGTACATGTTGGTTTTCCTTTTGTTTCTTTTGTTGGTTTTGTTGCTTTTGGTAGTATGTGTCTTTAATTTGTAACCATTCAGTGTTCTTTTGTTGCTTTTGGTAGTATTGGTCTTTAATTTGTAACCATTCAGTGTTCTTTTGTTGCTTTTGGTAGTATGTGTCTTTAATTTGTAATCATTCAGTGTTCTTTTGTTGCTTTTTAATTTTTCCATACACCACATTTTATATATAGACGACCATTGCATAAATCATCATACAAACAAAAACTCCTTCTACTACAAACCTTCTTCCCTTTCTTCTTTGGCTAATTTCATCTCTTTCTCCTCTCCTTCTCTTCTATTACAAACCTGCTTCTATTACTCTTCTTTGCAAAACATATCATTTTTAGAATTCAAATATGGCATCTTCTTCTCATAATCATTTCCAATGATCAATTGACCAAGAGTTTGAAGAATTTGATAAAGAATTCAATCAAGAATTCTGTGAAGAATTCAATCAAGAATTCGATAATATGTTTAGTAATTTTGATGATCATGAGGAAGCAACCAAGCCAAAAAAAAAACGAGTCTTTATCGAAAGAGATCGTGAAGACGGAGACTTGCAATTGTGGAACGATTATTTTAGTGATCAACCAACGTACCCGCCTCATATATTCCGACGTCGTTTTAGAATGAACAAGCCCTTGTTTTTGCGTATCGTTGACCGACTCTCTAATGAATATTCATTCTTCCGGCAAAAGAAAGATGCTACTGGAAGGCTTGGTCTCTCTCCACTTCAAAAGTGTACGGCAGCAATTCGTCTCCTAGCATATGGTTCTGCGGGAGACCAAGTCGACGAATACCTCCGGCTCGGTGGAAGTACTGCTCTTTCATGCTTATCAAAATTCGTCGAAGGAATAA
Source organism: Eutrema heterophyllum (assembly GCA_002933915.1). Lineage (NCBI taxonomy): Eukaryota > Viridiplantae > Streptophyta > Magnoliopsida > Brassicales > Brassicaceae > Eutrema > Eutrema heterophyllum. Next base: position 752,735 of record PKMM01050415.1, on the reverse strand, counting down.
TATATTTGTTCGGAAATGAATATCTAAGAAGACCCACAGCAGATGATCTTCAACGGTTACTTTATGTAGGAGAGGAACGGGGATTTCCCGGCATGATAGGAAGCATCGATTGTATGCATTGGGAGTGGAAAAATTGCCCCACCGCTTGGAAAGGGCAATTTTCCGGACGTTCTGGAAAACCCACAATCGTTTTGGAGGCTATAGCTTCATATGATCTTTGGATATGGCACGCATTTTTTGGCGGTCCAGGTACCTTAAACGATATAAATATTCTTGACCAATCGCCGGTTTTTGGTGATATACTATAAGGTAAAGCCCCAAAGGTGAGTTTCTCTGTGAACGGACACCAGTATAAATTGGCTTATTACCTCGCAGATGGTATTTATCCCAAATGGGCTACTTTTATCCAATCTATTTCTCTTCCACAAGGTCCAAAAGCATGTCTATTTGCAGAACGTCAAGAATCCGTCCGAAAAGATGTCGAGCGTGCTTTTGGAGTCTTGCAAGCTCGGTTTGCGATTGTTAAAAACCCAGCTCTGATTTGGGATAAGGCAAAAGTCGGAAGGATTATGAGAGCATGTATCATACTCCACAATATGATAGTAGAAGACGAACGCGCTGGATACACTCAATATGATGTAGCAGAGTTCGTACATGGTGAACGAAGTTCGTACATGGTGAACGAAGTTCACATGTCGATATGACGTTTTCTATAAATATGCAAACAAATATCCCGGAAATGCATGCCGTTCGAACTCAACTTCGTGATAGAAAGAAGCATCAACAATTAAAAGATGATTTGGTTGAGAATATATGGAGACGATTTGGTGCAGATTACAATTAACCGTTCTTTTTCCATTTATGATTTCAAAAATTATGTTTTCAATGTTTTCATATCATGTATGTTTCTAATTTCTTTAAATGTTAACAATGTTTGATATGTTTTCATATNCAAAACTTATTAAAATTAAATAAAAAATGGTTTAACGAGGGTTACCATTGAACATGCCCTGAGCTTTATTTACCAAGATTTATGTCTCTTCTGATCAGATCCTCCTACGTAACTCAATCTCACCTCAATCTCTTCCAACCTAGAAACTCAAAACCATCCTCTTTCACCGATCGAGTCCCGTTTAAATTAGTATTCGTATCTTCTTTCAATCACAACCCGCTCGTAAATTTGGTGTATAAACGAACCCAACAATACAATCTCTTTCTTCTTCGATGACTGTTAAGAGCTCCTTGATTGACCCAGACGGTGGGGAATTAGTGGAATTGGTGGTACCGGAATCGGAGATTGGGCCGAAGAAGGCGGAATCAGAGGCCATGCCGAAAGTGAAGCTGACGAAGATCGATCTGGAATGGGTACACGTGATCAGCGAAGGCTGGGCTAGTCCTTTGAAAGGGTTCATGAGAGAAGACGAGTATCTGCAAAGTTTGCATTTCAATTCTCTTAGGTTAAAAGATGGGACTCATGTGAACATGTCGCTTCCTATTGTTCTTGCCATTGATGATGACACCAAAGAACATATCGGATTATCCAAGAATGTTGCTCTTGTTAGCCCTCAAGGAGATATCATCGGTGCTCTCCGAAGGTAAAATGTATATCAAAATGGGTTTTTTTTCTAATTGTAGTATATAGAAAATTTTGCTGGTGAGAGTGCTGAGATTCTTCTAATATGAGATCAAATCACAACTTTGGTGGTCGCTTTCTTCGAGAAGAAAACAATGCAATTTCGCATCTAATTGTGCTCTTCAAGTGTAAAAAGAGCATCTTTGATAGCTATGGTGGCATTGATTTGCTGGCTTTGTTGATTTGTTTAACCCTATTTGAAAAGTAACTGAACATTTTCTTCTGAATCTTTTGATTTGTAAATTGCAGTGTAGAGATATACAAACACAACAAGGAAGAAAGGATTGCTCGAACTTGGGGAACTACGTCTCCAGGATTGCCATATGTGGAAGAACACATTACTCCATCTGGAAACTGGCTGATCGGTGGCGATTTAGAAGTTTTCCAGCCGATTAAGTATAACGATGGGCTTGATCATTACAGGCTCTCTCCTAAACAGCTTAGGAAAGAATTCGATAATCGTCAAGCGGATGCTGTTTTTGCCTTCCAGTTAAGGAACCCTGTGCACAATGGCCATGCTCTGCTGATGAATGATACCCGAAAAAGGCTTTTGGAAATGGGTTACAAGAACCCTATTCTCTTGCTTCACCCTTTAGGAGGTTTCACAAAAGCTGATGATGTTCCTCTTGATGTTCGAATGGAACAACATAGCAAGGTGAATATGCTAGGCCTTATAAATCATTTGTCATATGCCGACAGATTACTCAGTTATTTGGTCTTTGATGTATAGGTTCTTGAAGATGGAGTTCTTGACCCGGAGACTACAATTGTCTCGATATTTCCTTCACCGATGCACTATGCTGGTCCAACCGAAGTTCAATGGCACGCCAAGGCTAGGATTAATGCTGGTGCTAATTTCTACATTGTAGGTCGTGACCCTGCGGGAATGGGCCATCCTACTGAGAAGAGAGATCTATATGATCCTGATCATGGAAAAAAAGTCTTAAGCATGGCCCCTGGACTTGAGAAACTAAATATTCTTCCATTTAGGGTAAAGCAAGATCTTTTCTGTCTGCATAAACCAAAGTTTATTGATTATCAGAAAATGCTGCTTCAAATCTTTATCATGTGTCCTTTGTCTGTGATTTTTATCCTTCAGGTTGCAGCTTACGATACAATTGAGAAGAAGATGGCGTTTTTCAATCCCTCTCGTGCAAAAGAGTTTCTTTTCATTTCTGGAACAAAGGCAAGAGACAATTCTGAGTCTTAGGATTATTATTGAAGGCTCCAATTCTTCAGATTTTTGCTTAATTGCGATTACTACTACCTGAGTTTTTCCCGGTTTTCTTGTTTTGCTTACAGATGCGAACGTATGCAAGAACAGGGGAGAATCCTCCAGATGGGTTTATGTGTCCGAGTGGATGGAATGTTCTTGTCAAATACTATGCTAGCTTGCAAGAAATCGATGAAACATCAAATCAACAAGCCTTTGTTTGAAAGCTTTTGTTTCACCAATTCTCCTTTTATTTGTAATGCTTACACTACTAGTTTTGGATCCATGTTTTCTGACTTGTGTAATCTCACAAATGTTTTCCAAACTTGAAACCAAATAATGTTCTTGCTGAGCAGGGAGAAGTTTATTCAAAAAAAAATAAACACACTCATCTTTTCATTGATCGACATTTGATTTTAGGGGTTTTAAGCTATTCAGAAAAAGCTTATAATCCGTAGACAATCTTTTATTGGAAAATGCTCTGTGATGGCTATACTGGATTTTAGAGCATCCAATTTGGGGGCATTTCTAGTTACATTTTCCTTATTAGATTTTTTTTAATGTATATGTTTATTTTTTCTATTAGATATTTTGTTAATGTATATGTAAACAAAGTTTGTAAATAAAAATTAATAAGATAGTAATATTTGTAGGCTTTTTAGTAATGTTTATGGGTTTTTTATCAACAAATTTGTTGATTAAATATATTATAAAATAGTAATTATCTAAAATTATGGTTTAGACAAAAAAAAAAAAAACCTCAACGGAGACGTCATCAGAGCGTTTCTCATCTTACCCCTTTCGTAGATTTGATTCTTTTTGGCTCTTAGTCTAGTCGTCTTCCATCATCATCGTCTCACATATGTGAGTTATTGATCTTTAGTATTTAATATTTAGGTAGAATTAGAGCTACACAAAAAGAAGGTTGTAAATTGTGAGCCGTGACTTACACAAAAAGAAATTATCAATTGAGATATATATAGTTGAAAAACCGACTACGTCCCATATTTGAGTATTTTAATTTGTTATTGTTTTTCTTTTTTTTTTACAAACATTTTATGGAATTAAATTGTTTTATGAAGTTTTAAGTTGGTTTTTTTATTATACTATTATTTATGATTTTATATAGAATATATGAAAATGACATATTTTTTAGATTTGCGTAGGATATTCAAATACATTGGACCAACACTAGGTATGTGACTCGGTTTCATGTCCAGCTCTTCTTGCTCCCTCGTACATGGTGGTATCAAAGCAGAACCAGAGTCTAGTAATACAACCCGCATGATCAAACCTTCTTTGCCTAATAAACAAAGAACTTTCTATTTAACTTTCCAAATATTGGGAGCACGCATAATGATTAATCCTCAATCACTTCGTTTGGATGGCATACAAGCCATATCTTACAGATGCGGCATGAGTCGGTATTTTCCCATCGGATGTTGATTTTTCAAAACCCTCTTGCTTCCCCTTATATTGATTGACACTTCTGCATTCAGGATATGCTGAAGTTTTGGCTTCGTCTTTGCAGATATTACTAGAGAAGGTTGTCATTCTCACATGAACTTTTAGCTCACTTCATGACCCAATCTCGAGGACACAAGCTCTGCTGAAGACAATGCCGTGACTTCGTTACAAGAAAAGCTTCTTCTTCATCTTCGCAATGCTAGTGGAAACTCGTGCCATAATAATCTGATTTCGCACCATTACCCTCCCTAAACTTTTTTGAAATTTCTTGCATTTCATAGCTATTTTATTTACGGCCACCAACAATATTATAAAAAAAAGTGAGGCAAAATAAAAAAAAATACTCCGTTGCCGGGACTCGAACCCGGGTCTCTCGGGTGAGAGCCGAGTATCCTAACCAGCTAGACTACAACGGATTTGTGATTACTGGGCGCCTTTTGAATATATAACGCATAAGTTGTATCTTATTTAATCAAAAACGATCGTTTCATGCACCAAAATCATTGTTTTCTTTTTCCTTTTCAGAGCTACACATAGGCTTTAAAATCATTGAATCATCATATTTTATTGCTTATTGGTGTATTCCATATAGTGTGCAAATGAAAGAAAAAAATATGGTTTTAGAACCAAAGTCGAATAATTTTCACCCATGTTCCTTGTTTTCATGAGAAACTCGAAAACTCACAATGCAACAAAAGAAAACTGAAAGTAAAATATATCAAAAACATTACAAGGATTTTAGCCCATATGAAAAGACTTTATGATTTCACTCGGCTCTAGACTGACCAGCTCGAGAAGAGAGGATGATACCAACAATGAGACCGTAAAGCGCAAGAGCTTCAGCAAAGATGAGAATCAGAATCATTCCCACAAACAGTTTTGGTTGTTGCGCATTCGCTCTGAAAACACACGAGACACCAGATTACAAAGACAAACATCTCTCTAAGTCGAATGAGATACAAACACATCCCAAACAATATCAGGAGCAGCAATTATCATAACATATATCCTTAGTCTCGCATTCAGCGTAAAGTAAAAAAAAAATCAATCATTTAAACAACAAACTCACACACCAATTTCTAACACCAAAGTTAAGACTTTGACATAGCTATCAATAAAGAGTCTTTGATGAGCAGTGACAATTGTAGAAAACTCTCATGATGTAGACTTAATAAAAAAATCTACGTTTCTGTTCAACTTCATCACAGGATCATAAAATTGTGAATCCTAGTAATTAAATACGAACAAAGAATCGAGATTTGACAGAGAATTAAAGCAAGCCTAAGATATTCCTGAAAAGTTCAACATCGTAGAACAGTTGAATAGCGATCATATCGTGGAAGCAAATAGAGAGTTGAGAGGAAATGGTTTTTAAATCACCTAACACCGGCATCGCCGACGATTCCAATAGCCATACCGGCGGAGAGACCGGCGAGACCACAAGCCAGACCAGAAGAGAGATGAGCATAGCCATCGAAGAGATAGTAAGACTTGGCCTTAGGGTTGATACCAGTACTGATGATGACAGCAATGATCAGACCATAAATACCTAAAACACCAGCCATGACCACCGGAACAATCGATTTCATCACAAGCTCTGGTCTCATCACACCCATCGACGCCACACCAACCCCGCTCTTCGCTGTCCCATACGCTGCTCCCATACCTGGAAGGATAATCCGATCGGATCGGATGAAATCAAAATCAAATCGTGGATTCAATTTGGGGGAAAAAACAAGGAATTGAAGATCTGCGAATGTTACAGGAGAAAACGAGAGCGGCGGCAGCGCCAAGGAATCCGAAGAAAGGAGCAGTTTCATCGCCGCTGAAACCTGAAGCCATGGCTCGTCGTGAATTGTGTGTCTCCGATGAGATCTGATCGCAAAGAGACGTAACAGTTTAAGATTTGCGAGAGAAAGAGAGAAGCAAACCAATCTTATGACAGCAGCAATGATTTGATTGATTAGTAAGCCGGCCGTAAGTCGGCGTGTAAAATTAAACCGGGCTTAAATTAGCTAACCCACCTAAACCGAAACGTACCAAAATTATTATTTGGTATGAAGTTTTGTTTGCAATTAATTCAGCAACAATTTGAAGGTGTAGTGTCTTTTTCTGTAGAAGTATATATGTGAAGAGTTTAATTAAAGTTAGCTCAAATTAAAAAAAAAGTAGATAGCTCTTTTTATTAAGGTTTCGAGCGAGTGAGGTTCATGCGTTCGAAATATCTCTCTCTTGAACACGAAAAAGTTTCTCTCGGTAGATCCGCCTCGCAGGACCTCTCCGGCTTCCGGCGTTCCTTGCCGGCACTGTGAGAGGGCCTCTCTCTCGTGGTTAAGGATAAGTTAGCGGTGGATCTTGGTTATTTCTTCTCGTCGAGTCCGGTCTGCTAGAGGACGGTGGAGGGACCTCAGAGGAGATTAATCGCGGATTTTGGCGTTGTGGTTTCAGGTATGACGACGCGATGGAAGTTGTCTGGCGATTCGGTGGGTTGCACGGCGAGTCGAAGATGGAAAAGCGGCAGTCGGTTTGCAACCAATGCAGCTCGGGTGGTCGCCGAGATGGCGACGGAAAAGGAATTGCAAGAAATTGTTTTTTCCATACGCTTCTCGTTTTTCAGGTTCAAAACTATATATGTTCTAGTATAAAAGTCTATATTAGTGGGAAAAATGAATTGCAAGATGACGAGTTAGGAAAGAAGAAGAGCACGATGGAAAACTCCATTGTTTGTAAAAACAAAAGCTGCGAGATAAGTCAGTGTTTAGTCAACTGTTAATGTTTTGGATTGTAGCAACAATTATATACCTTATAGATGTTATAACATGTAACGGGTCTGTTTGTCTACTGACCTATGAATTACTTAAGCCGTCTAGGCTAACCATTACGCCTCCGGCAAATATAACTTAGACACAGTGTGGATCGTGACTTATCCTCTAAATCATGTTTTAAAATTAGATTAAATTCAAAACTATTATTTGGATATGTTATTATATGTTCTGGTGGAAGATAAATTATCAAATGAACTGCTTCGGAAACAAAATCTTTTGTTTTTTACTTCTTAGAATAAAAACTAATAATTACAGATTAAAAATATGTATATGAATAATGTGATAACGCAAAAATAGGAGGCAGACTATTAGCAACATAAAAAAATAAAGAGTCAACTAACGGCATTCATGAATGGAATGTCATCGGTCAATCATTAGATTTGGTGATACGGAAATATATATATTCATAAATGTAAATGTCCGGTCTATATATGCAAGGAAGAAAATGAAAAGCATGGCCAATAATAATGCAAATAAATTGACTCAACATGCTAAATATGTATGTACATAGCAGCTTAGAGAGAAAAGGATATGTATCAATGTACGCATTATTATAAGACGGAAGAACAATTTTAAATATAGAAAAAGTTAATTTATGCATATAATTGAAATTAACCGTCTTAAAGTAAATAAAATAAGAAAACGTATGTTAAGAATTGTTATTCAAAATAGAAATTTAGTTATGAAATTTAACATTTTTGTTTTATGTTAATTTGTATTCACTATTCATGACCGAAAAATATGTTGGCCCCTCAAAAGAGTAGTTGGGTTTCACCACTTCTACAATAAAAAAATTTCCATTGATGGAGTAAAGCACCAAGTTTTTTTTTTTTTTTGTTGGTATGAATGTTAAGATCAGAAGAAGCAAGTTTGCAATCAAGATAGAAACGTACGTGATACATCCAAATTAATAAAATTCCAAAGAGTTGTCGGAGCTGAGCTTGAGCCTGACTGCCTGAGGCCCTGAGCCATAATTACCTCGTAGGCTCGTAGGCACTTAGGATCTGAGCCTGACTCCTGAGCCATAATTGCCTAAGACCAACCGATCCCTATAAAAGTTCGATCCACCTTAATTTCTTCGAAGAGCAGTGCCAGTGCACGTTGTTGACTTGTCTGTGAAATTTAAATACACCGTTGGAAATTCAAATATATACATAATACATACGTATTTGACTTTACACCGCTAGATCAAATACTATTAATTTATATGCATGAATGTTTTGTTTTCCTTTAAATTATGTTTGTTTTGTTATTTATTAGAAAACTTGGCCGGACGACCAAAATAATTAACATGCAACGAACCACAGAATAAATAGCCCCTGAGAAGACTTGTATAATCTATAGTTCCATGTTTGAGGTTAACACAGCATCGCCATCATTAATTCGTCCTTGCAACCAACCGAACTAATTAACCACAATAATCGTAATTATATAATTAAGTCAATCAATGATAATGTAAAATCAAATAATATAAAATGGTCACTCGACGATATTTCATTGTATCGTGTGATTAAAATTATTTGAAGTTTTGAACGAATCATACCCTGGGAATTAGAAAGATATTTGCCATCTAAGCAAAATACAAAAAGTATAATATTAATCATATACGAACCCCTAAAAAAAACATCGAAGTTGACGTTACAAAAAAAAGACATCGAAGTTTGTCATAAATTTTTGTTATAAACTTTTTTTTTGCTAAAAAGTTTGTTATAAACTTCTGCCATGAAATTAATGAAGATCACAACTCTTTGTTCTTCTCGTGAAATTAATGAAGTTTGCAGATGTTAAAAACAAAAAACAAAAACAAAAACTTCTGCCATAAAATTATCATAGTACATAAATTTTTACAAATATAAAACGGGAATTACACCGTCGGAACAAATAGAATAATTTGATATATATGCATAATGCATCAGTGCATGAATCTTTTGCTAAAAATTGACATGCGTTTATTTGATATTTTAGTATTTGTTCTGTTATTTATAGCAAGCAAAATAGCGACGGCCATACAAATAAATAATCAACCGCAAGAAATAGCCACTGGGGAAGTAATACGTAACGGACTCTTCTTCTTTCTTTCTTTTTTGACTTAAAACGTAACGGACTCTTGTATAATTTATAGTTGCATGCATGTTTGATGTTGACACAACATCTCCATCATTAATTCGTCCTCGAAGTCTCCCTAACTAATTAATCTAGCAAGTCCCTCGGACACTCGAGGATATGTAATGTAATTCCATTAATCTAAATTAAGTGTTACCTTTCCACGACAAATCATATTCTGTATATTTGTAGTAGTGATTCTCAATTTATAGTCATATAAATGCGATCATACTTAGAGAAATAGTTGATGCATGTCCAACCAAAAAAAGAAAAAAGAAGGAGAGTTAAGAAAAATGGATCACATGTTTATTTCCATAATTCTATCTCTGGCTACGTGAATAGACAAAAAAAATCAGATTTTTTTTTTCCTGCAACAAAAAAAATCATATTTAATTTTGTTTTTAAATCTTTTGATGATCATTATAATCTTTAACAAAAAATGATCATTATAATCTTAAACAAAAAAAAAAGATGATCATTAGAATGGAATTAAAATCAAGATGATACAAAGTACTTCGATTAAAAAACGAAAACAAAAAGAGTACGACATCTCACTTAATAATACAATGGACTTTTACAAATTTTGGAACTAAATAAATAATAAGTGTATTATTTATTTTTAAATTAGTACATAGAATAACGTTTAACGTACAATGACCCATCGACCACTATAAAAACGATCAAGCAACGATACATTTTCATCACAACACACACACAAAAAAAGCACAAAAGATCAAACAAGGAAAAAGAAAATGGCAGCACGAGCCACAATATTCTATGCTCTCTTCCTAACCTCACTCCAACTAACACGCCACGTGTCGTTCGCCGCCGGAGGAAAATGGGATCTCCTCCTCCCCAACGTCGGAATCTCCGCGATGCACATGCAGCTCCTCCGCAACGACCGTGTAGTAATGTTCGACCGAACCAACTTCGGCCCATCGAACATCTCTCTCCCTAACGGTAACTGCCGCAACAACCCAAACGACGCGGTTTCCAAAATCGACTGCACAGCTCACTCCATCGAATACGACGTCGCATCAAACACCGTCCGTCCCTTAACCGTACAATCCAACACTTGGTGCTCCTCCGGTTCGGTTCGACCGGACGGTGTTCTCGTCCAAACCGGTGGAGACCGGGACGGGGAACTAAAAGCGAGAATATTCTCTCCTTGTAACAACAATCGATGCGATTGGGTCGAGATTAACAACGGAATAGCGAAGAGAAGATGGTACTCTTCTAATCATATTCTTCCCGACGGTAAACAAATCGTCGTCGGAGGTCAAGGACAATTCAACTACGAGTTTTACCCCAAAACGACATCTCCTAACGTTATCGCGTTGCCGTTTTTGGCAGAGACCAACGATCTAGGAGAAGAGAATAATCTTTATCCTTACGTTTTTCTCAATACCGATGGCAATTTATTTATATTCGCTAACAACCGAGCGATATTACTCGACTATACAAAAAACACGGTGGTGAAAACTTTTCCGGCGATTCCCGGTGGCGATCCGAGGAGCTACCCGAGCACTGGCTCAGCCGTGCTATTACCGTTGAAGAATCTTGAAGCGGTTAAAGTCCACGCGGAGGTCCTGGTGTGCGGAGGTGCACCGAAAGGATCGTACATCCTCGCTTTCCGAAGGAAGACTTTCGTAAAAGCGCTTGACACGTGTGCGAGGATCATGATTAACGATGAGAATCCTCAATGGACGGTGGAGAAGATGCCACGTGCTAGAGTCATGGGAGATATGACGCTTTTGCCTAACGGAGATGTGTTACTTATCAACGGTGGTTCTTCTGGTTCAGCTGCTTGGGAGCTTGGTCGTGAGCCTGTTTTCGTACCGGATCTATACCATCCCGAGAATCCAGTTAACTCGAGGTTTGAGTCCCTAAACCCGAATACGATCCCGAGAATGTATCACTCCGCAGCGGTTCTTCTACGTGACGGGAGGGTTCTCGTCGGAGGAAGCAATCCTCACGCGTTTTATAACTTCACCGGAGTGCTTTTTCCAACGGAGTTAAGCTTGGAGGCTTTCTCCCCGGTTTATCTAGAACCGGAGTTTGCGAATCTTCGTCCGAAGATCATGCCTCCGAAATCGCAGTCGAGTATTAAGTATAGGATGAACTTGAAGCTGAAGTTTAAGGTCGCAGGAGAAGTTAAGGGTCCGGTGAAAGTGACTATGGTGTTTCCGTCGTTCACGACGCATTCCTTCTCAATGAACCAGAGGCTTTTGGTTTTGGATAATGTTGAGTTTACGAGGAAAGGTAAATCGACGAACTATGAGGTTCAAGTGAGAACGCCGAGATCGGCTAATATCGCACCGCCTGGTTACTATATGATGTTTGTGGTGAATCAAAACATACCAAGCGAAGGTGTTTGGGTAAGGTTACAGTGATTTCATCTATATATCAACAAAAAAAAGACACTGGCGTCTTCTTAATTATTTCAATTGTAAAATTTGTTGGATGACCTGTATTTGTAATAAGAATGTGTGTTCTCGATTTAACGATTATTATAACTTAATTGGATACTCTTGTTTCATGTCGGTATATCATTGACGTATAAGAATTTCAAGACTAGTGCATGAAGGAGAACGAAGAAATACGTAAAGATAAAGATAATATTGAAAGGAAAAAGGTGTTTATATTAACTTTGTATCAGTTAAATGAAATTAAGCACGTTCTTAATTAAATTATATACAACAACTAAGTACTGCATTAGATAAGAAAACGATTTGGCAATGAATGATTAAATGAAGAGGTTGGCTGATTAACACATTTAACAAACACACAATTTAAACTCAAATCCAAAAGGCCAAAGTTTAGATCAGAACAATAGAGGAAAAAACTTCTTCAAATTTATAACAAGCACACAAATTTTAAACATGGAGATCCTGCCGAATGTATCTCCTAAAATCTATCGAGATAAGCCTACAATTTATCCGACTTTGTATTACTATAGTAAAAGATCAGTGAACAAAAAAATGTCCTACCAATCCAAATGAATTTAGAATTTAGAATTTTGTAGGGCCATATGCGTACAAGAAAAGAAAAAGATGACGTGGCGGTCCATGTATATTCAAATTTTATTGGGTAACCAATGCGTCGGATGGATGACGTGGTACTTATGTGTTATTTTCCGTCAATTAATCCATAGGTGTTTGACCCAAAAAAAAAAAAAAAATCCATAGCTTTATGAGTTTATCCAATTTCTTAGGTGCATTGTTTGACCTAAAATATATTTTGACCAAAAAAAAAACCTAAAATATATAAATTTTTTTTTCCCTAAGACATCAAATAAAAATTATATAACATTGTTTCCGTATATGAAAAAATAAAATGGTTTTAAACTACCAGCGGTTTTTTAATTTGTTGTCTAGTGTTTTTCATATTTGTCCCTTCCAGTTGGAATAACAACATTTTCTATTTTAGATTTTTGCATTTTTTATAAATAACATATCACTAGATTTTGGCTTGCGCGAGATAATTTTTTTTATAGATTTAATGTAATTTTCAGATTCTAGTCAGACCAATCAGTCCAGTTATAGTTCTAAAATCCAGACAAAAATCAAGTCCGGTAATAGCTCTAAAACCCAATACTATAAAGTCCAATGAAACTCGTAAAAACTCAGCAAATAACCGTGAACTGCACATAATCATTGATCCGAACGGATCATGATTATGTAATAATTCAACCAGATGGCTTTCTTTATTGTTTTTATTGAGTCATTCAGATTTTACAATCTGATACTTTATGATATGTTTTGGTTTGTGAATAATACTTTATCAACTAAAATAATAATTACTTTGTCAGTTATACATA
>PKMM01050415.1:713426-737534 GCA_002933915.1 Eutrema heterophyllum | reverse complement strand
GATAGATTTTTTACATCCATTATTTTTTAATTTTTATTTTAATTAATAAATTTGAAATAATACAATTCATTTTTAAATTAATTGAAAATAAATATAATTAAATTTTAAAACAAGAGAAATTTATTTGATTTATCTTGGGTATTTGAGTAATTTTAGATGTTAAAGTTTTTTAAAGATGAGTTAGTTTTCAAAATAGATAAAAAATTTAGAATATTAAACCAAATCTCCCTATTTCTTTTTACATTTGTTATTTTAGCATGTATAGAAACATATTATTTATATCATCCCATTAATTTCATTGGTTTCCAACTATTTTTCTTAAAGTTTTTTGTATATAATTAAACTTAACTGTAAAAGTAAAAAGCTGTTTACATATTTACACTAAAAAGTGTAAAACAAATTGAATCAAACACTAAAATGCAAAAATAATAGCTAAAAAATCCTTTCATTTCAACACACACCTTTGACCTTTACAAAATATAGCACAGAGCAAGGAGAGAGAAATATTGTTTTTATTCCTTTCTTAGGAAATAAACTTTGTATTCTGAGATGACGAGAAGAAAAATTAGTTAAATTTTCCATGAGAGGAAAAGCAAAGATAGTAGTGACAGAAAAAGTAGGAGACAAACGTTACACAAAAGCAAAGCCGAAGAAGAGGAAGAAAATATATATAACAAAGTAAATAATGATATATATATATATATATATATATTCTTGGTAATTGGAAATCCCGCAATTAATCCCTTTTTTTTTTTCTATTTTCCCCACTTTATCTTCCCCCTTTGCTTCTTTCGTAGTTTTCTTCTGTACTTTTTATTTGTTGTGTTTAGGGTTTCTGAATTTGTCCTCCATTTTTTTCCCCCTTACACTCAAATCCTTTGTCGTCGCTTCCGATCCGCTCCATTACACTAGCCGTTGTTCTCCCGCCACTTTCAAAGCTTTCAGCCCGATTCGCCGTCTTTGGATCCGTTTTCAATTTGAAAAAGTAAGCCTTTTTGATTTTCGATTTTTACCCAAACGCGAAGGCGAGGCCGGAGAATTTATGGCTGCAATGAATTCGTCGGAGAAGAAGGATGAGAGCTCGGAGGAGAAGGGAGGTGAGTTGTTGTTCTGTGGCGCTACGTCTTGGGATATCATTGGACGACGCAAAGGTGGGCTCGAAGGTAACTTGGTCTCTCCCACTCGCTTAAGGCCACTCGTCGGCATCAACATTCGATTCGTCGCCTCTGGTTGCGGTAACTTTCATTTCTCTTTTCGTCCTGAAAGTTTTTTTTTTTTCCTGATCTGTGATTAACGAGGAATCGACACCTTTTTACTGTATCTTTCTACGAAGCTGAATTGTTTATCTCTGTAAATATCTTTATAGCTTCGTGTCATTGTGTGGCATTGGACGTTGAAGGTCGTTGCTACACCTGGGGACGCAATGAGGTATGTTCTGATTTCATTTCTTTTCTTTGTTTGCACTGTCTTACTTATATAAGCTTATCTGAAATGAAACTGAATGATTGATTTCTGGAAATTTGGCTGTGTGTTTCAGAAAGGTCAGTTAGGTCATGGAGACATGATTCAACGTGACAGGCCTACGGTTGTCTCAGGACTGTCAAAGTGAGTTTCTGTTTCCTTAAGAGTTTGGGGGATTTGGATTCTTCTACTCTTTTTTTTTTTGTTGCACATTTTGAATTTATTGTAGTTAGGCATTGAGCTGTTTTTTACACCGTTCTGTTTCAATGGAAGGTACAAAATTGTGAAAGCAGGAGCAGGGAGGAACCACACAGTAGTGGTTAGCGATGATGGCAAGTCCCTTGCTTTTGGCTGGAATAAGCATGGGCAGTTGGGTTTGGGCTCTGCCAAAAACGGTATGAAAAATTGTATCTATTTCTGCTTTCATCTTACCGTTCTAATGGTATGGAATCTGTATCTTACAGGCTTTGTTTCTGTAGAAGTTGAATCGTCGCCTCTTCCCTGTCTTGTGTCCGATGAGGTCACAAACATTGCCTGTGGGGCTGAGTTCACGGTGTGGTTATCTTCTACTGAAGGAGCCTCTATACTGTATGGTTTCTTTCTCCTTGGTCTAGTTCTGTTGTTTCGCCTTTAATGGCTTGCTCAATTTCAGAGTGTTTGTTTGTTTGTTCATAGGACTGCCGGCCTCCCACAGTATGGTCAACTTGGTCATGGAACTGATAATGAGGTAACTTATTAAAAGCTAGATACCCGCTCACGTTTAGATTTTGCAATCAATGCTTTTTTCGACTCTTGTCGCTTAATCGTAGCCTATATTCATGATTGGAAGTGTTCAGAGCGTGATTTGTTTGTGATTATTCTGAAATGGCCAAAATGGTATTTGAGCTATTTGCTATGTTAAGGAAAATAGCTTGTGTCTTCTCATGTTAAGGAAAATTTGCTATGAATTATTTACTTACTTTAGTCTTTCTGAATTGTTCTTGATGAATAGTTAACGTAAGATGTTTCCATAATTTACTTTAAACCAGGCTACATTGTTTTTGTTCCTTTTCAGTTCAATATGAAGGATAGCTCAGTTAGACTAGCCTACGAAGCTCAGCCACGTCCTAAAGCCATAGCCTCTCTTGCGGGGGAAACAATTGTCAAAGTTGCATGTGGAACAAATCATACAGGTAGAAACCATATTAAGTTTCTCTCTCTCTCTCTCTCTCTCTTCTCAATCTTTGCCTTTAGAAAAAGCTAACTACTCATTCTTATATGTTAAATTTCTCTTTATCAGTGGCAGTAGATAAGAATGGGTTTGTTTACACGTAAGTAGTTTCTCTGTTCAAAATTTCAATCACTTTAAGCATCTGCTCTTTCGATATATATGTCTGATTTTTAATCTTGAAACGTATTGCAGATGGGGCTTTGGTGGATATGGAAGGTTGGTACTAGCCCATTTATGAGTTTTACTTTGTAACATTTTGAAGACTGGCATTAGATATTGGTTGTCAATTGCAGGCTTGGACATAGGGAGCAGAAAGATGAATGGGCTCCTCGCCGCGTTGATGTGTTCCAGAGGAATAATGTTTTGCCTCCTAATGCCATTGTTTCTGCTGGTTCTGCAAACTCTGCTTGTACTGCTGGCAAGTGACTTTAATCTGAACTGCTTTCACCTCTTGTATTAGTCTAACGTGCTGATATTTGAAATTAAATTTAACTTGTCGGTTATTTCAGGTGGAGGACAGTTATATATGTGGGGAAAGATTAAGAACAATGGGGATGATTGGATGTACCCTAAACCTATGATGGATTTAAGGTTTGTCGAAGTCAAGATTCCACCGATTATTATATATTGCTTTTGATGATTAAATTTAACATTATTACCCCTTACGCAGTGGTTGGAACTTGCGTTGGATGGACTCAGGAAGCATGCATCATTTTGTTGGTGCAGATAGTTCTTGCATAAGTTGGGGTCATGCTCAGTATGGAGAACTTGGTTATGGCCCCAACGGTCAAAAGTATGCCGCCCACACCATAACTAACTTTTAGTTTAAAACCACATTCGACTCTCATTAAAAACCCTGTTTCTTTCTCTCAGATCCTCTGCAGCGCCTAAAAAGGTGGATATACTCGAGGGAATGCATGTAATGGGGTGAGTGAGTTCTCAAGTGTTTACCGCAGAGATAAATTGGAACTTCTTCTAAATCCATTGTGTATGTTTTCTGCAGTGTGGCATGCGGTTTTTGCCATTCTATGGTCATAGTGGACAGAACAGATATCGCTGATCGGCTTGAACAGGTAACAACAGAAAGAGAGCCAATTCTTATTTGATTGATCCCTCAACGGAATGCTCAAGTTGATATTTTTCTTTAAGTTTTTTATTTACTCGTCTTGTTCCTTACGTGATTTATCCTTTCTGCAGCTCGAGATCTACGACGGTAAAGGATCATTAGAAGGTATAATCACATTAAAATTTATTCCCCTACAGAGTTTAAACACTTCTTGATGTGTTTCTTTGTTTTGAACAGAGACTGTAGAACCCAAAGAAGAAACTGTGCCAACAACAAAGCAACAACCTGCGAAAAGAGGTGCTTCTAAAAAGAGGAAAGCATCAAAAGCTTCATCTGAATCTGAACAAGACAGTGATGAAGAAAACAGCGACAAGGAGAAGGAAGCTCAAGGCAGTGACGCGGACAGCGACTACAGTGAAGATGGAGAAGAAGCCAATGGCAAGAAACAGAGCACTCGTGGCAGAGGACGTGGCCGTGGAGGGCGTGGCCGCGGCGGCCGCACCAGTAATGGAAAAGCTTCGCCGGTGAAGACCGGTGGAAGAAGAGGAAGGCCACGTAAGTCTTAGAAACTACTTTGACTCAGAATTTTCGATGTGGTTTTTGTCTAACACTTTTTGTCTCTTTCTTCACACATTGAGAGGCTAAAAATCCCTTCTTTTTTTTTTTATCAAACATATGTTTAAGTTTAAGCCCCTAGAGAAGAGAACTTTTATCGGCTTCTGTATTCTGATGTAAACCACATCGAATGATTTATTTCTAGAGAAATCATTTTCTACTTTGAACAATTTTCTGAACTCAGGAAAAGAAAAAAGTGGTACGGTTTTGTCCTCGACTGATTTCTGATTGCATGCAACATGTGTATTTCTGTAATTATTATATTTATGCGTATATTCATAATCCGCTCCTTTAATCGTTTTTATCTGTATTTTAATGACTAAAATATAGAGTTTTGATATTGTAAAAATGGTAAATTATGTCGGCGAGTGCGACAAAACAGGAAATGAATCCGCATAATTGAGATATTTGACTTAAGATGAAAGCAATTAGTGATGCTTCTTCTGTTTAGAATATTAATACTATCATACTTTAGGTTTTGGTCTTAAGATTAATCATATTGGTTAAGGTCGTGAAAGGTTTGTTTCATCTTCACACGCAATCCCTGAGCTTATTATCAACTCAAACCTTTTTGCTTTTCGTTACCGACTACAGCTTCGTTTGTTTGCGTCGACTTCGTAGTATTTTCGTTATAATATAAAAGAGACATTCTTTTATTTATTAAAATAGAAAAAAATATTATAAAAGAAATTCGTGTGTAAAAGCAAACGTAAAGACAAAAGATTACGTCTAAAACAGTGGAGACTTAATATATCTCTCTATATTATTATTTAAGAAATCATTTAAAAAAATCAATTTTATTTTGTAAATTATTACATTTACGTCATTATAAATAACAAGAGACAATTAAATAAAAAAGGATAAAATTATATTTTGAAATTATTGAAAAGAATATGGAAAATATTTGTTTTCCATTAAACATGTTATTTATTATTTAATTTCTTAAGTTTTACTATATTAAAATATTATATATTTTTAAATAATAATCAATCCATATACAAAAGGAAAAAAATTATTCGAGATATTATAATATTTTTCACTATAATATATTATATTTTATTTGAATATATATTAAAAAATTAAAAAATATTTTACTACTTTTATGGGATCCCTACTTTTATAAAAAAATTACACATAAAAATTAGTTTTTTAAGAGTTTGCGGACTCACCACAAAAACAAAAGTCATTAAACGGTGCATATTAGAATTATGTTTTCAAGATTACAGGTTTTTGCGGGTTAACTCGAATAATATTTTAGTCAATTATAAAACAGGTTAAGAAGATAAGTTAGTCTGGTTTGACAGCTCTATCTAAAATCATTAGTTAAAAAAAAATTCTTAAATTTCAAAATAATTTTTTTTTTAAATTACTCTGCGCTATAGTCAGCACGGACTAAGTTATAGTGTAATATTATTTAATAAATTATTGTACTAACTATCACTGTATTTAGCGGTGGGACGGATTGGATATCCAAGAAATTTTAGGATATCCGGATCCGAGTTTTAACTATCAGGATCCAGATTCGGGGCTTCCGGATATCCGTCTAGATATTAAAATATTCGTAGATATCCGGATCCGTAAAAAATATTAAAATAATTATAAAATAAAAAATTTATATAATATTTTGTAAAAAAAACTTTTTATTACGAAAAAATATTTAAATTATATATATATATAACTCAATATGTTAAAAAATCGTTAATAAAATATAAATTTTTAATATATTTAAAGGATCCGGATATCCGTACCTTATAATTTAACTATCCGGATCCGGATCCAACCCCCTCGAATATCCTGATTTTCAGAGCATATCAGAACGGATCTCAGAGTGGATCGGAGCGGATCCTAGATAATAGTTCCACCCCTAACTCTATCAGTGTATTTGTACTCATTTATTAATATACTTAAATCACCGTTCAATAGAAGTAGACCATACGTGAGTCAATTGCATAACAAAAAGAAAGAAAAAAACGAAATAAAATCTAAGAACAGATCGGGCAGTGGCTATAAAAGTAACAATGTTAGAATACTTATTTTCAATTGGTTTCATTTTCAATTAGACCCACACTTTGCTTTGTTATCTTTGTCGTAATGGCAACAAACAAAAAAAAGTTACATATGCTGCCTAGCTGGCAGTACTGTGTATATGAAACGTGGCACAAATGTACAAAAGGCATGTCGTCGATACAATGAGTAGTGGTTAGGACTTGATCAGCTGGTGCGAGAGAGATACCCCACACCTTCCATTTCCTCTTACAAGCCACGGTTTTTTATTTTTCTCATTTGGGCTGGCCCACTATGGGCTCCCAAAGCCCATCAGTCTAATTTTCAATTTTTTTGTTTTTCTTGTTATATTTCCTTCAAATCGAATATACAAATTACAAAGAAAAACTCTAGTTTTTTTTTTTAAACTAATGGAATTTGTAAGTTGAAACAATTAAAGCAAATTACCTGGTAAAGAGAGGAATACTAAAAAGACTAATGAAAAAGCTTTACGAAACCATTTTCTTTCACTCTTAATACTTTTTGTTAACATATCATTGTCACTTTTGCTTACACTGCAAAAACAAATTTTATCAACCTCTTAAAGACTTTAACCAAATAGGTACTAGACAATTAATATTTAATAAAGTATAAAAAAGTTGATAAACCTCAAAGCGATCAGAGAGAAAGAAAAAAAAGAAGGTACATACAAAAAAAAGTCATAGTGCACATGACAGTCACATGCGTCTTATTATTTTAGGTGAACCAATATTATCGACTTGCCATAATTGAATAATCCCCCACTAATTCATAATTCATTATTTCAATCAGTCCAACATTATTTTTAGTAATCCGGTAAGAAACAGAAAATACAAACAGCTTTTTAAATTTCTTCAACCCCAGAAATTTGAATCCAAAAGCAGCTATCTGTTTTCTTCCTCTTCCCAGCATCGAAATATTTTCAGTTTTAATTTTATATTTTTACTTCTACTAGCTAAATTGTAATTATGGGTTTAATATTTTTCGTAGAGAATCATTCTTTGTTATAAAGTATAAGAAAATGTCACGAGAGAAATCTGACAGTGACAGCGTTTTTTCGCTTTTATTGGCACCTCAACGGACAGAAGAGAAAGACTGGCGGATTCCAAATCCGAGACTAAACCGTATTTTAATGCTTCCTTTGAGTTCCGTTGCTTTTGCTCCAATTTCCAACGACACTCTCTCAAACTCTTTTTTTTCTTCTTCTGTGTGTTTATGTTCTGATCCAACACCAGAAGAAGATAAAACGGTCGTCTTCGAAGAATAACAAGTATGGGAAGATCTCCAGCTTCTTCTTGTCTCCGGATCATCGCTTGCGCCGGCGGAGACGATGCCGCTGAACCTACGACGAATGCCCTAGAGGTTTTGACATTTTCTCTTAATTTCGATTATCGTGCTCGCGATCTTCAATTGCTGTGTTCCGATTCGTGTCTGCACTTACTTAAGAAGATGCTTGAAGTTTCTAATTTAAGATCTGAGTCGTAGTATTTATTTAAATCCTTATATTACCCAATTTCGTAGATCTTTTTTTTGTTTGTTGCTTCCGTCAGAATTTGGTCGGGTTTTTTTTGGCATTACTGAGTTTTAATTTTATTGTCTACTTTGGTTTTTATATTGTTTGTTCTTGATTATTCGTTTGTTAGTAATAATTTGGAATCACTTAGGTTTTTTTGTCTGGTCTGTTTACGAGAGATCTTTAACCGTTTTTGATCTGTTAGGTTTTTAATGGTTTTGTCTTTAGCCTTTCTATGAAAATGTGGATTAAGCAACTAAGATTGGGTGGATCAATTTTGTTTTGGATGTAGAACAAGAGCTCTGGTGACAAGCGTGGATGGAGTTTCAGGAAGAAATCTGTGAAACAGCGAGGGTTGATCAGTAGTGTAGTCTCTGAAACAACTCCTGCTTCTAGGACAAGAGAGACTCTTGAATCTGCTCTCCTTAAATCTCCATCTCCTGACAATAACATTGTTTCTGAAAAGCAGACATTCTCTGTCCAATCTGTTGATGAGAAGAAGAGCCAATTACCTGTTACCTATGTGGCTGAACCTGTGGATGAGAAAAAAACCCAATCCGCTAAGGACAAAACAACGGAGTTGTCAGAGCAGATTGGCCACAAAACCGAGCTGCCTGTTCTCGTGGAATCTAAAGGGACTGAAACTGAGGAGGATGATTTGATTGGAACTGAATTGCAAGCGAAGTTGGAAGGACCAATTGCTGCTGATGCATCCGTGATAGAGAAAGACAATGCTTCTGATGCTGAAATTGCTGGTAAGGTTGAACTGGAAGCATCTGAAACCGATGATGTGATCATAATCGGAAAAGGAAGTGATGAAGAAGTTGGTGACAAACTTGATGATTCTGTTATCATTATCATCCAAGCTGCCATACGCGGATTTTTGGTATGGTCTTGTTTCCTTTGTTCCCCTGTCTCTTCTTATATACTAATATCATTAAGGATGCGAAGAAGCTTTCCTTAACTCGATGAACATTGTAAAGATGTTATAAAAGTTCCCAACCTGAGATTCGTTTTAAAAACTATTCTTACTGGAGTGCTGTGAAACTCCAGGCGCGAAGAGAACTTTTGAGGCGTAAGAAAGTTGTTAAACTTCAAGCTGCAGTACGTGGCCACCTGGTTAGGAACCAGGCCATGGGATCACTGCGTTGTGTCCAAGCTATTGTCAAAATGCAGACGCTGGTCCGTGCTCGTCATTCCGCGAAAGATGGTAGCCGTGTTTCAGCAATCTCGGTATGGTTTGAGATGGCTAAATTATGTTTCAGTATCATTTTGTTATCCCTGTAAAATCTGACCATTACTGTTTATTGTTTCAGGATAAGGTGGAAACAAATGCAGCAGCAAAAAAACTTCTCGAAAACAAGTTTGCTAAGCATGTATGTTTTTAAACTTGGTTCTAGTGCATTACAGCTGGCTATTTGGTATTTCTTGTATACTCAACTTCTTGTATATTTTGATTATAGCTAATGGAGTCAACTCCCAAGACGAAGCCTATCAGCATTAAGTGTGATCCAACGAAACCTAGTTCTGCTTGGAACTGGTTGGAGAGGTGGATGTCTGTTTCAAAGCCTGAGAAGACGTCAAAAGCAGATTTGGCAACGGAAGAGCAACAGTTGGAAGAAACCCAAAATGTCAAAGTATCATCTCAAGTTGACTTGGTGAACTCTAACTCAACCCTAGAGACTGATACTGAGACTGGTTTCTCAAGCTATGAAGCAAGTAAGGTAGTAGCTCAGCATGTGGAGCTATCTGAGACAGAGAAAATGAGCCAATATGATTCACCAGAAGCATCTGCGGAGGTTGATCATGACCTGATCCAGTCACATCCACTTGCTGCTCGGGATCCAGATTCTTTGCTCGAAGAGGCTGAATATGTGGATGAACAGCCTAAACATTCTTTGAAGCGTAAGGCAAGCAATCCTTCTTTCATTGCCGCACAGTCGAAGTTTGAGGAACTAACTTCATCTGCTGGTTCAAGCAAAGTTGTGACGCTTTCTTCTAAAGATGGTGTTTTAGGTGAAGAAGCCAAAACAGATTTAGATTCATCAGAGGCTAACACTACAAACTCTAAAAAGCATCGGTCTCTGGAAGATGTTGCTCCAGCGGAGCTCAGTGGATCTGAGTGTGGCACCGAACTCTCTGTAACTTCTTCTCTTGATTCACTTGACAAGAAGTCAGATGTTGAGGGTGCAGAGCCCAAGATTGAAGCTAAGCTTTTAGAGAACGGCACTCTAAAAACAGACCAAGCAGAGTTGATAGAAATTGATGTCAAAGATGAAACTCCACTGGGTACTGTAGAGGACCCTAAGGAGAAAGTTGAGAATGTTAAGGATGAAGTTGAAATATCAGCGACACAGCATGAATCGGTTATTAGTACACCAGACTCCAAAAAGAGGCAGGCAGGAGATAAATCAGGGCCCCAAGCTTACTCGTTATCTGAGGATGCTCTAACTCCGATG
The DNA here is from genome assembly GCA_002933915.1 of Eutrema heterophyllum. NCBI lineage: Eukaryota > Viridiplantae > Streptophyta > Magnoliopsida > Brassicales > Brassicaceae > Eutrema > Eutrema heterophyllum. The sequence continues at coordinate 727,188 of PKMM01050415.1, read as the reverse complement.
ACAATCACTGAATCTCAGGCAACACCGGCAAGTCAAGCATCTTCTTCAGTTAAAGCAAGAAAGGGAAAATCCGAAAAGAGTGGTTCAAGCCAAAAGCGGAAAGTTAGCAAGAAAATAACATCAAGCCCGAAACAGGAAACTGGTACCGGTGAGGCTAATACTACAGAACAAGAAGAAGGGAAAGAACAGAAAAGCGGGAGAAGAAATTCTTTCGGGTATGATCAAGAAGCAAGAGAAAGCAGCGGAGGCAAGAACTCTCTTCCTCGGTTCATGCAGCCAACACAATCGGCGAAAGCTAAGGTTCAAGAACATAACTCACCAAGATCAAGCCCTGATCTTCAGGAAAGAGACGTTTCCATCAAGAAGAGACATTCATTGCCTGTTGGTACCAATGGGAAACAAGGATCTCCTAGAATCCAACGGTCTGCGTCTCAAGCACAACCGGGAACAAAGGGTAAACAAATCTCCTCCAATGCCACTCTTCTTATTTTGATGCTTTGAACATTTCTGAGAAGATGTTTGATTTCGCCCTTGCTTTTTTACAGATAGAAAATGGCAGAGATGAAGCTGACCGGAGTGAAATCGGAAAACAAAAATCTTAGGGGAGTTCCGGTAATTTGCAATATTTGATGATTGGTATGTTTTTTCAGACAATCCTTAACTCTAATTTCAGACAACCAAAGTGACAGAAGTGCAGAGGAAGAACGGAGAGTGGAGGAGGATAGTCTTTTTGTATAGAATCGTTTTTTTTTTCTTCCTTAAAAAAATAGTTTGATTTTTGTGGCTATGGGATTATTTGGTTTGGTTTTCGTGTTGTTTTTTTCGGACATAACCTGCTGAACTGAAAGTGAAGCCTGTCGTGAACAATGGATTATGACTTCACTTTGAAAGTCGTGTAATAATAATTTGGCTATTCTTACACTTTTCTACAGAAAAATCTATTTGTGGTGTCACAATTCTTGAATGGCATACAAAAGAACATGCTTTCAGCTAAGAAGAAAGACCTTCGACCAACAAAAAAAAAAGCTAAGAAGAAAGACTACTTAATATCTTGGTATAAACATTTTATTGGTAATATCGTTGTATAGTGAAGAGTGTAATGGAAGGAAAATAATCTTTAAACAATGTTTTCTAATTGTTGAAAAAGAAAATGTGTAGAATGGTTCTAATTTCTTTCATTTGTAACTAGTTTTGTCATACGCCAAAATGATTGAACATAGATCGTGATTTGCAAGAAATACATATATATGATTACAAAATTTTGTAAATTTAATTTACCAACCGTAAGTTTTACATGTGTTTAAAAAATATAAGTCTAAATTTCAATCAATATACCATACAAAATATAAGAGAAAGAATAATGCCTACCTTACAAAGGAACGTCGTTTCCCGGGAATGGTTCGTGGGATTGTCGGATGACAACCATGAGTCAATGATACTGGCTGCTATTGACTTCGTTTCCAAAACAGAAATCAAAATCTTGCACAGTAATATAAATATAGGGGCCGTTATGGGAAAATACTGAAACTAGTGGATTATCTGGAGAAATGCAAAACATTGAGAGGGTACGGCTGTGAAGACACGTGTATATAGGCGGAGGAAAGAAAAATCCTGAGGACAGATAAAATGACGATGGTGACCAGAAGAACCCAGAGGATCTAGGGCTTCACAATCGCTTCGATCTCTTTCCCCATCGCCTCGTCGGATTTGATTTATCACGCAGATGTTTCCTCTCTCTGGATTTTTATAAATTCATCATCTTCTCTTCTCAAATTCTCCATCTCCGATCCTGAAAAATTAGGGTTTCTCGATGAGAACGATGATTGGTTCAATCTAAAGGCTTGAATAATTATTGGGATTTTAAAGGGGTAATTGGACCTTCCCGAATCAATTAAAAGAGAATATTAGATTGAAAAGAAGTGTGGGTTTCTGTAACGATGCGGGCATTGCACAAATCCAAAAGGGTATCGTGGCCACCAGATTTTAAACTTTGTCAGGTAAAGACATTGCACTTCTTTGGATCGAAGCTTTTCGATGGAAATATGCTTGATATTTGTTTAGTTTTCCTTCTATAATTGGCTGCTTGCAAATCATACGGTCACTGCAACTGCAGGAGAAATGTATTAGCGATGCTGAATTTTTTTGTGTTCTTATGCTCTTGATGAAGTTCGATTCTGTGATGTGACTCGACTGGTTTTTCTATTCCTTTATTGTCCCGTTAGCTGTTTTAGTTTGATAACTTGAATTATCTTTCGCTTAGTAATGTTTTGAGGAGCAAAGAGACTTTGATTGCTTATAGTGTATGCATGTGCTCTGTTTTTCGAATTTATGTTTGCCTGCAACTTAATTAGTTCATCACAATGGGGTATGTATCGAACCATGGAGACAAACCTGCCAATCAGTATCCTCAGCTTTTGGAGTGTACATATAAAGTCTGCTCTCTTGTTTTTTTTTTTTAATGTTTTTTTTCTTGCATCATAGTCTAAAATTGTTTGCCCATTTTTGCTTCTTTGGATAAGGGGCTAATCCTGAGATACATCCAGTTCTATCATGGGATGATCAACCTTAAACCACTTACTCATAAGATCTATGTAGTCAAGTAGTCTGTGGTGAGGTATGCAAGAGAACGAACCAAGAGGAATGAGTAATGTCCAAAGGTTTTTGGCTCTCTTCAACAAAGTATTCGGCCTTTACACACTCCCGAATGCTGTCATTTGCAACCTTTTTGCTGATGGAAACTTTTTTGGTAAGATAGCTTGGAGACGATTCGTTATCCCCCTAAGTTGCATATTGGGAGGGAGGTAGAGGATGAGGAAGCTACAGGGAGGAATGTCACCATTTTTCATGTATACATGGTTTGAAAATTAGTTGATTAGTTAGGCTGTTCTGGATTATGAGGCCCCTTGTCTTATACATTACCACATTGATTTTTCAAACAACCAAGATTCTTGTAATACGAAAATGGTGAAAAGCCCTTGTTGACTTTCTTTAGATTGTATGTTTGAGATAACTGGTCGGATGGTAAATATTCATGTTTGATATATATTCATATATTTTTGTGTGTGTAGTGATTCCTGTTTGAGGTCTACTTGAGATTCTAACTAGCATGATATGATCAAGATTCTCTATGGTTCTTGCGTACATGTCGATTGACAATCCGTTTTTCATGTTGAGCAGGTACGGCTGTTCATATCAGAGGATTCACCTTCACAAGTTGGATCAGAATCTCAAGATCACCTACAAGCAAAGTCATCATGGGCTTCACATCCAAGTGATGATAATCTGCCACCTGGTTTCGGTGGACCTCTTTCTGCAAATGAGTCACAGATTAAGTTATCAGACATCCCAGTAATAAAGTGGAAATGCTCTGTCCGGGTGAGCTTGCTGATCGCACTCTTTAAGCCTTATTTATTAGCTATAATCATTAACTCTTTGAAAGTACTAATTGCAATTGCCCCAGATTGCCGAGATATATACCCTTATAGTTTACATCTATTTTTTCTCTACTCTGAAGTATTAATTAATTCTCTAATCAAATCTCAATTAAGTTGATAAGCGTACGAATCATCTGGGTAAATATGGTGATAAGGTGCTCTTAGTTGGGTTACCCTTGCAGGGTTGTATTTATTGTTTATCTAGTTGAGGTATGTTCAACCTGGAATAACATGTGTTCTTGCAGATTCTGCTAGATGAGGAATGGAGAGTGGTTGCAGGGGACGAAAGCAAAGAAGTGGAGGCGCAAAATCAGAGGGAATTGAGAGTTCTTGAAGCATTCTATCCGGGCGCATCAGCTATTCCTCCAAAGTCCAGATCTATTCCCTACATATTCTTTCAACACATACATGTGCATATTCTTTTTTACTTTTTTTTTACTTGGGTCTTTTCTTAAACTCAAATCTGCAGCCCTGCGGTTGCAGCTGATGTTGAGAACTCACATTGTGATGACCAGCAAACCATTGTCATACCCATTCTACCTGTAGAAGATGATGACATAACGATAGATTCAGCATCTGATTTCTCAACCCAATCTGGCGTGGATGTGGAAACAGAGCCATCAACAACTGATGAGAATGCATCATCCGCTTCAACCCTCCCTGCAGGGTCGGAAATAATGGCTGCATTATCTGCAATCTCAAACAGCAAAGAACAAGGCAGCAGCATGATCGACCAAGATTTGCTTATTAAAATCCTAAGCAACCCTAAGTTGGTCGAGAATCTTGTTGCAAATTGTGGCGGTGCAGGTTCAGTCTCCTCCAACGTAACTAGCCTCTACCCATCTTCAACGCATGAAGCCAATGGAGTTGTAACCACAACACCTGCCTGTTCAAACGGACAATATTACCCTCAGCCAACGGTAACCCATATTCCTCCCATGGTGTATCCCCCTCCAGCTCCTTCAGATCAACCCAACTATGGAGCACCGCCAGCTAGAGATGCTAGTTATTACAAGAGCCTGATTCAGCAACATGGCGGGGAAAGACAAGAGACTCCGCAAGTTCAACAACATCTTGGTTATCGTTACAACCTCCAACCTGGAGGAGGACCTAACCCTGAGATGGTAAATAGCAATAATAATAACCAGAGGCCAAGGGATTCAAAACCCAAGATAATGAAGCCTTGCATGTACTTCAACAGCCCGAGGGGTTGTCGCCATGGAGCTAAGTGTTCATACCAGCACGATGCGACAGCTTACCAGCCGAGGAATCTAAACAACGGTAATATCAACAATTCTGAGATGCAAAGTGCAAAAAGAATGAGATTTGACAGGGACTGAAGCAGATTTAGCGTACCACACATGCTCTTTGCCTCTTGGAGAGAGAGCTTGTTGTTAGCAGCAGAGCAATTTTTCTCTTTTCTCTTGCCTGGCTTTGCTGCGATATAAGTTTTATATACTTTTGAAATCAGTTATTGGTTTATGCCAGCCACAGATGTAGAATCAATCAGCGAGTATCTTTTGGCTCACCATCACAGTAGTAATTATCCTATCAGTAGTTTTCTTGAGATGATTTTCAATTCATTGTGCAGAAAATAGAAGTAAAAGCTTCCCGACAAGAAGCTTGACCCTTGATCTAATGATTTCTTGTCAGAATTTGATCTCAAGACAACAAAGATGCTAATGACTGTTTGCGGATAACTTCAGACTGTCTCAACTATTGATTCATTAATAACTCTACTACATAATATTAAAATAGTTGCATGTTTCAAATCGGAACAACACATCAAATGCATACATTACAACAAGATGGTTCTCCTCTACCAGTTTGAGAAAAGTTCTCTCTTTTTTTTTCTTACAAGTCAGCAGGAGATAATTGTTAATATTGCTACATTTATGAAATAGAAGTCTTGAGATCGTTTATGCCTGCGCTGTTCAAAAGCTTCATTCCTTCTTCACTCATCTGCTGGACCTCTGTCGGCGACAGTATCCTTATGCACCTTACACATCCCACAAACTCTCTGCACCAGTTTAAGTAGTTATGTAAGGAAAAATATTGTAATACAGAAAGTTAATGGATTCATAAGACAGTGAAAAAGACTTACTCCCATGGATCATCTCCTACAAGCAGAACATCACTCTCATAATCAACATAGACAAGCTTCCATCCCGAGCTTTGCGGTTGGGTGAGCAGTCCTTCCAATCCAAACATGCACTCAATTGCAGACTTTAGCTCCTCGTAGTCTCTGAAGCTTGTGACATCGATTGACCTCCCGACTGATCCGGTTTTTTGAACCTGCCCAACCAAAACATTCCCCAAAAACCAAAGTTCATGTTAGAACGTGTTAGAAAATGTATTATCCGCGAAAGGAACGAGAAACTTTGTTTTACCTTAGTGTAGGTTCGGACGCGGTTTGTTGCAATTTTCTGCCATGTGCCTTTGCTATTCTGCAGCAGACTACTATCATCAAAATCAACATTGCTTGAAGATGTACCAGTTCCTCCAGAGTTATCTGGAAAATCTTGGCGAGAGAAGGCCTGTGAGTCAGCAAAGCTAGCGGATGTGATCTGCGACTGGACATCTTGAGCAAAGCTACTGTTGTTGTTCCCGACCAAACAATCAGAAGGGTGGTTCTGGAAATCAGTTTCTTTGATGGCACAGAAGTCATCAAGAACTGTGTTTGAGAGTGGAGGATCTAGAATGTTGCTGTGCGTGCTATTACTCATACACATATCCTGACAAGCATAGAGGTCCTGCTGCATCAAGGGGCTAAACTGGTCAAACTTGAGACCGTTTAACTGAGTGTCCCACACATCGTGAAAGAGCGATGAGTTTGTTGAATCCGGTAGCACAACTGCTGAAGAATCCTGGGAGGATAGCATTGATGGTTGCTTGTATGATCCGGAAAGTGACTGGAAGGTAGAGACCTGTGATGTCAGCTCATCGGTTTCCAGGAAAGAGAATCCATTTATTGGATCAGACTGTGGTGGGTACATCTGTTGACTTATGTCAGGACATGGATCAGCTTGTAAAGGTGACAAAGCACTCGGTTTCTGGATTAGCTGATTAAGCTTTTCCTCATTAGAGACTCTGACTGTTTTCACCTGGCTAGCCTGTTCGATTGACTGCTGCTCATTTCCATGATTGACTCTCCCAGAGCTGCAACCAGAAAGTGTTGGTTTTTCAGGTTCTGCAGGAGCATTCATACTCTGTGACAGATTCTGTTCTTGGCCACTCATATTAGAAGCACATGAGTTCACATTTAGCTTGCTTTCTGGCTGCACCATCTCAGATTTTTGGTTCATTACCATTGGTTGCTGCATCTTCATATCTCCTAGTAAACCTCCATGACCCATTAAAACGTTCTGCTGCATCTCAGACATGAAAGATGTTGCATTTTGGTTGTTGTGAGGTCTCATCATCATTTTCATAAGCTGCTCCGAAGCCATATTTGGGAATGATGCGTAGGGCAGAATCCCGTTCGCTGAATCAGAAACTCGGATAAGAGGCCGTTTGATCAAGCTACCCCATTCTGTTTCACCAGCTGCAAATTTCTTAACAATAATTTGAAGCTGCAAATCAGATGAAAAAATCACAAAAAAGGCGCACTTTTCTTACTTACCAAAATAAGATGGATGGAGCTGACGTTTAAGTCCTGAGGTCAGAGAAGGAAAAATGAAGAGACTTTCAGGTGTTTCAATATCCCATGGACTGACCCTAGTCGGCTTATCGTTACATCCAGGCTCATCCCATTCAACCTGAAGGTTACGCCACTTAGAACCAGGCCACCTCAACGGATCCAGATCGCTGATTCCAACAATGGTTCCCATGTATCTAAATACACAACCACGAGTTATAAAAGTTAACAACAAAATTTTGATCGGTAAGAACAGAAAGATTGAAGGTTACGGAATGGATCACTTACCTACGTTTCCCGGAATCCTCAGTTTCAAACATCATTCCAAACCTCATACCAACTGAGAGCTGAGACCCACATATAGCCTTGCGGTATTTAGCAAGAGGGATCACAAACTCTGCTGGACAAGCTCTGAGAACAAACACCGTGAGTTATGTGAGAAGAACTAAAAAGATATCTTTATATGTTGAGATTAGAGAAAGCTTTTTGAGCAAACCTTGGATTATAGAATATCAAGAAAGGAGTGCGGTTTGCGGTTGCGTGAGCCGCGGCAGCAAGAACACCGATGTGCATACTATCCGCTGAGAGAACTGATGAAGGAAGAGCTGTTTGTTGGCGATTAGCACGTCTCACACCAACCATCAGTTGCGACTTCTCATCCCTTTAGACACGTTTTATTTCAAATTATGGATAAGCAATCAGAAGTTATGCAAAACCAAAATGACTAAGTATAGCCAATTACAGTTTCATAAAACCAGCTTTTAAAGATTTTCACCTGATGAACAAAACAGAATCCCCAGCTCTTAATCTTTTCGACCCAACAAACAAACTCCATCCTGTTGTTAGGAGATGTCTCTTTGGTTGCCCTGAGATGCAAGCAAGAACTGAGCTCAATATCAACTGAATATATACAGAGCGAGAGAGAGAGAGAGAGAGAGATCTATTGGTTTTACCGCGATATATATGGCGAAATGTCCAAGTATTCTCATGCAAATCTCGAACTACAAGCTCTTGCGTTGGCGGCTGTGCTGTGTAATCCTGTAATATTTAATACATAACATAAGTAGCAATTGAAGCAAAAGGACCAAATGTTTTTCCTGAGGAAAAGAGACACAAACCAATGGTGGAAATAGCTTCTCTGCAGCTCTACGTGGCACGGAGAAACCTCCATGTGTACTTGTATCACTCGCAGTAAGTGTTTTGCAGAAAAATTCAGTCGGGTGCTTGCTTCCTCTCAATAGCCCAAAGTCTGGTACAGGGAACACATCTCTCTCCTGATGCACAAACCACTTAAGACTCATTCGACTTTTCAAAGTGAGTAATTAAAGGATACAAAAGGAAGTTGCAAAAATAGAAACTTACAGAGTGAACAGGCTGAAGACTCATCTGAGCATAGATTTCGTCACTGTCTTTGTCTGCCTATCCAAATGAAACAAAACCATAGTCAAGAGAAATTAAAATTGGTTGCAATAAGTTTGCGTATGAAGCAGTTTGAAAAGGCATACATGTAGAGTAACGTTATGGACTTGGCACATCAACTGAGATGGAAGATTTGGGTAATTAGGAACTTGGGTTGTTGCTGATCTTCTTGTTGAAACAGCAACCTGACTCAAAAAGTGAACACAAAATCAAACCTTTGAACAGGAGCTTGCAGGATCTACAATGTGTTTGTTGCTCCTTAAAACACACAAAACTTACCTGTTCGCTATGACCTTGTGAGAAGTAATACACTAAGCTCCCAACTTGAGGGAGACAAACCAAAGGGCCTGCACAAGCGTGCCATAGCTCCGAGTTTATTACCGGCTTTCTCGTTCCTGAACATGTACATAACAACCAAAATTTAGGCAAGTTAACAAGATTTCAATGTCATTGGCGTAAAGTTTTGAAACTTTTTCTTAGTTGATTCGGATTTTTTTTTTACACGAAAAAGGCTCGACGTTTTTGTAACAAAAGTAAACCCACAGAGAAAGTGTTGCGAGGAGATTTCTGAAAAAGGAAATTTCAGTCAATGTCTGTAGGAAGAAAGAAGATGAAAACCTGACTGATCCTTCAACAGCTTCATCTCTTCAAGAAGAGTAGATTGAGAAGTTGTTGTTCCTCCGTTAACCAAATCATTTGTTTTCATCTTGTCCTCAACACAAGCCAATGAAGCCATCATAAAGAGATTTTTGATGCTCTGTTTGTGTCTCCCACACTCAACACTAGGCTTTAAGGGAGACTCAGATTTTTTTTTTTTTTACAAAGTCTTCATTATTTATTTTTTTACCCAATAAGAGACAGAGAGCCCTGTTGAGCAAACAGGCTACAAGATAAATCCAGAAACCAGAAGAATTATAGACGAACCCATTTCATGGAATCTGGTTTTTTTGGTTAAAGAAAACTCCAAATTCGAAGGACAAAACCCTTACACATGACAAAAACAGAAGGGAAGAGAGTGGGAGAGATTAAAGAACATACAAAAAGGGACTACACACAGACAAGCATGTTTCTCTTGTGGGGCTTCTGTCTCTCTCTCTCTCTCTCTTCTTTTCTCAGAACAAATTCGACCCTTCAATGAAGAAGAGAAACCAAAGGTGCCATCATGAAACAACAGTTTCTTTCTATTGTTTCCGGATGCAAACAAGAACAAGAAGGAATTGAGAGAGAGACAAAAGCTTTAAACAAGAAAAGAAAATTTTCCTTTTTATTTTTTTGAAAAAGCCTACATTTTTCTTCTCTCTCTACATGTATATAAGCGGTATAAGTATAAGTTTGTATGTATAGGTCTTTTTTGCTTGGAAATGGGAAAGAGTGTGCATGCTCTTATCCTGCGCTTAAACTTTCTGTATATGGCGATGCCGTTGCAGCTTTAGACTCTCAAAACGAATAATATTATATTTTATTGTTTTCACATTAATTAAGATTTTTTTTGTGTATTGAAATATATATATATATATGAATTAATTAATGTTACTACAGTTTACGTCAAAAATTAATAAAGTAGAGTAGTAAGCACACGTAATCTCTGATACGCACAGAAACGTAGTTGATTGTACAAGTACTTTAAATGCTTATGTTATAAGGCAGATAGTAAAGCTAAAAATATATAAGTTATATACTATATATATATACACAATTGTAATAAAAAAATGCATAGATATTTACAAAATTGAATAGTGTTTTCTTCCAAAAGTGTCTTGCTTTTTCAACAACTTTGGTTGATTTTGTATCCTGAAATTATATATATACATATATATGTTTATAATTATGCAAAAATAATTAAGCCAAATATTAAAATTGATTAACTTTATGACAAAGGATGTTGCAATAATATAAACTTTTCCAAAATGTTTCTTCTTTTTCTGCTGAGATTTGGAAAAGGGGACGTGAGTGGTGAGACTTTGGAAGATTTAGAGAAGGTGCGTATGATAGAAGAGAATGTCAAAGTAGTGTATATTAGCATGAAGCCTAAGAGGTAAGAGAGGAAGTGTATCTTGCTACCTTTTGGGCCGGTGCTCTTTTTTATTTCAAAGTTATGACTTGCAAAAAAATGTCTTCCTTTTTTGTTAGAAGAACTTATACTATTTATATATATTTGGCATAGCTGTAAGAAATAATGTATTTTTTGTAAGAAATAATGTTACAGAGAAGACGAACATCTTGATCTTTTAAAATTATTAGTAGAATCGTATTATTTACATATATTAAGTCTAGGGTTGGGTTAAATATATGTTAGATTCACTTTGATTCGTTATTCTTTTTCATTCGATCGGAAAAATTCAGATATCCGTAACTCTACGAAATAAAAAAAATACTAAAATGCAATATCAATTAAAAACGAAACAAATCACAAATATTATAATTTTAAAAGTTGGATATATGTTATGCTCCATTCCGGTATTAGTATACTATATGTATATAGATAATATTATATATTCTATAACTATTATATCTATATATAAGTTTTATGAATTTATGTTCATCAAAATGATTATTAAATATAAAAGTTTACCAAGTTAAAAAGCAAATATTTTCATGAAATATTGCCATTTTTGGGTGAAATTTTTTAATTTTTCTATATTCTTTTAATTTTGATCATTATTTTTAAAAAATACGATACATATCGGATATCCGAGTAAATATTCAAATTTTTGCGGAAATCTAAACAACATAGTTACCATATAGATATGGATCAAAAAAGTGTTAGTCTAAACGGAGCAAAATCCAGTATCCACCTCTAAACTAAGACCACTTCCAAGACTCCAAATAAATTGAAAGGATTCAAGTTTGTAACTCTAGCTACAAAGAAAATCTAGGGAATATCTTGGTTGTGTACATGTGTCAACATACTTTATTTGTCTCGTTAATATCTAATATTCCTAAAACACATGTGTAATTGTGTGTGTAGTGAACTATACATCTTTAGACTTTTAAGTCACTTATACATCTATAGTTTGACTTTTCTTTCATATTTTGGCGACGAAATAATTGACATGTAGTCATTGTATGATATTGTGTGATATGAAACGATATCACTTTCCATATCACTAATTCTTTAAATGAAAATAGCTTTCTTTCATGTAATTGGTCGTAAATATAATAAAAACCGAGCATATTTCATTTCGGACTCTAAATACAGGTTATATCGAGAATATTAGAGAAAAACAATAAAAACGTATTGACACATTAGAAGTCGGTATCTATTTAGGATTGAATTAAAGAAGAATCCATTATAAGTGGATATTATCATCCAATCATATAACATATGTGCTTATCATAATAGTCCCCTTCGCCATAAAACATACTTAAAATGAATGATGCTTCCTACGGCGCTGTGCTACAAAGCTTGACTTAAATTTACTTAACGTCCATGAAATAATAAACCGTGTAATGCTGTTTACCGGTTTCAATAAGATATTTCCGTTATTTGCAACGTGCCAGAGGTTTTGCAAGCTCTCTAGTTACCTAACATTCCTCAAAATATTTATTCAAGCCTTTTTTGAAGATTTATTTGTCCCTTTTTCCAAAACTCTCATTTTCCAAAATTCATCTAAGAGCGTGTCTGTTCTTCTGAAATCTATGATCTTTAAAGAAACATCCTAACGCGATCATCTCCGAGATATGGATTTTAAAAGTATTATCGGATTCCAATATGTTAATGCCATTAAGGTCTTTAGCATACACTTTCGACAATCTGAAGATCGTGTAACAACTAGCAAATCCCACAAGCTACTAAAATGTTTTAGTAGAAGCTATGTTTACTTTTGTCTTATATAGAATGTAAACATGTTTGAAAAAACAAAATTAACAAAAGAAAACATGTAGAAAAACAAAAATTTAGAAATAAGTAGAAAAAAAAAGGGAGGAAAAGTGAATAGCATTATTTGGTGCTTTTGCGTCTGAAAATTTTGACCGCTCGGCACGCGTGAAGTGGACGGCAAATCAATGGTTGAGTAAGAGGAAAAGAGAGGGCGTACGTTAGCGCAATACAGACACGTGTCGTTTTATACTATTTTAAAATGATTTTTGGACCGACACGGCGCCGTTTCTACGCTTCACAGTTCACATTCTTACCTTAGCGCGCGCTATCTCTTTCCTGCCAAAGTAAAAGCAAGAGCGATTCCTATTAATCCCATAAAAACAGTTTCATACATTTAGTCTTTACTATCATTAATCAGTAAAATCACTTTATTCTATCATCAAAAAATATACTTCCATATTGGTGTAATACATAGTGGTTTCAAATCTTATTAAATATGGTAGTGGAACAACTAATGTTAAATCTTTACAAAAAAAAACCCAACTAATGTAAAATGGATATAACGACTTGGAATAATTGGGAAGAAACCAAATGATGTGGAACAAGAATTGATTAGCGAGCAAAACAAAATAGATAATAATAAATTTGGTCTACTACTCTGAATAACCAAGAATACGAAGGTATATGTGTTGGAGACAATATAAATTTAACCCGTCTGTTATTTTCCAGACAATATTAAAGATAATTGGTGTCATGCAACTCTCAATTTTTTTTGTTGAAGTGATCAGTTCACTCCGTATATGTTCATAAACATGGGCAAATAATAATTGAGATGCGACATAATTTTCTTACTAGTAATTAAACGTATGATTCTAATCCGGATAATCGTCGACTAGCGTTCAGGTTCTATGCAGTACTAATACATGGTATGTTTATATGTTTTATGGTGAACGAGTTATTTCAATTCTAAAGTCAAATGAATACGATTGAGCATAACGGGGATACGCACGAATATGTAAGGTTGCAATAATAATACTAAAATTTGGTATTGTTAGGAGAAATAAGGCCACGTCACATTCCAAATTTATGAAAATTCTATTTGATTCTTTCGCCAAGTAACCCACTCCAACTATAATATCATGCCATCTTCGTGATTTTCATACTCCTAACCGTTCAAATTCTATTCTCTATTCTCTATTTTCTCATTTCATTTCATTTTTTCCCTTTTAATGTGTTTGAGAGTCTTGCTATTATAATCCATTAGAATAAAAATAAAAGATCGGATTTCAATAAAATTTGAGTAAAGGTCCCAAAATAACTGTTTTGGGTTTATCAGGATTTGTGTCCTTTTAAATTAATAGCTTGGGAGTTTGGACTATTTAATCAAATGCAACCACTAAAGGCACCATAAATAAGCTCATCTATCTATATATCTAAAATTAGTTTTGTTCA
>PKMM01050415.1:667798-713250 GCA_002933915.1 Eutrema heterophyllum | reverse complement strand
AAACTAATAATTAATAAAATTATAAATTATAAGTTATATAATTAATAAAATTATAAGTATAAATTTTATAAATAAATTCAAAATATAAGATAAAATTCGACATACAAATAATAAAAATACAATTCGAAATACTAATTATCTAGGTTGATATCGAAGTTCGTTAAAAGATAATTTTCAATCCTAACTAATTTCCAATCCTAATTTCTAATCCTATCTAATTTAATTGACAAATAATTAAATTTTAGAGAGATGTTCGAGCTTTGAGAGAGAGAGAGATTGTGAGAGAATGAGTTTGAAGGAAGAAATCTGGGCTCGTATATCCGTCGTAAAATTTTAACCGAAAATTCAAACAATATGAATTTTTCCTCACGCCGCAAATTTAATTTTTGATTACGACGATTTTATGACGGATTCGATGTAAATCCGTCGTAAAATTTTAACCGAAAATTCAAATAATATGAATTTTCCCTAACGCGGGAAATTTAATTTTTGATTACGATGATTTTACGACGGATTCGATGTAAATTCGATGTAAAATTACATCGGAATTACATTGAATATCATTTTTTAGTATTTCAATGTTAATTCGATGTAAATAATTCTATATTCTATACCCTTTAAATTACAATACACAATATTTAAATGTATCAACGAAGTATATTTGTGCATCCAAGACTTCTCTTAGCGTATAAGCTTTGTTCTTCAATAACGACGATTGAATCTAATTTCTGAAAAACTTCATTATCTTGCATAATAATGTATAAGCTTTGTTCTTATAAGTATATCCATAACATGCATGAAGTATATGATTTTTGTGAAAACTCAAATTTTTGTATACAATGAGTAGAACTTAGTTAAAACAATATAAACGATGAAAAAACCAATCTTATAGAACTTATAATCAACCCTATAATCATCGTAAACCCTAAACTCTATACCCTAAATTAGTATGGATTATGGATTCGATGTAAATTCGATGTAAAATTTACATCGAATTTACATCGAAATACTAAAAAATGATATTCGATGTAATTCCGATGTAATTTTATATCGTATTTACATCGAATCCGTCGTAATCAAAAATTAAATTTGATGCGTGTGGGAAATTTCATATTTTTTAGTATTTCGTTGTAAATTCGATGTAATTTTTACATCGAATTTACAACGAATCCGTCGTAATATCGTCGTAATCAAATAATTTTTTACCCTATACCCTAAATTACAATACACAATATTTAAATGTATCAACGAAGTATATTTGTGCTTCCAAGACTTCTCTTAGTAAACAACAAATTCAATAACAACGATTGAATCTAATTTCTGGGAAACTTACTTATCTTGCATAATAATGTATAACCTTTGTTCTTATAAGTATATCCATAACATGCATGAAGTATATGATTTTTGTGAAAACTCAAATTAATTTTTGTATATAATGAGTAAAACTTAGTTAAAACAATATAAACGATGAAAAACCAATCTTATAGAACTTATAATCAACCCTATAATCATCGTAAACCCTAAACCATATACCCTAAATTAGTATGGATTATGGATTCGATGTAAATTCGATGTAAAATTTACATCGAATTTACAACGAACTACAAAAAATGATATTCGATGTAATTCCGATGTAATTGTACATCGAATTTACATCGAATTTTGACATCGTCGTAATGTCGTCGTAAAAGCGTCCTTATATTACGACGATTTTACGACGACAAATATTTACGACGACTTTACATCGAAAATATATTTCGTTGTAAAGTCGATGTAAATTCGTTGGTACTTTACATCAAATTATTTCCGTCGTAAAATTTCGTTGGAATAAGGCTGTTTTCTTGTAGTGCAAGTAGGAAATAGATTCATGGCGTTCCAGTAAGTAACCTGCATATATATAAAAAATAGCGTAAATATATGCATAGTTATGAATATTTTTTAGACTTACATATTCTTTCACCCATAAATGATACTCGTCAGCTCTTTTCGCGGAGAGTTCACCCATAAGTCACAATTTCGTAAAATATATGCATGTGCGCATTGATAGTCTCTCTCTGAGAGCCATATTTCATGCATTTCTCCACTTGGACGGCCTACGTGAGTAAATATAGAAGGTACTCCATGGACATGATATACGGGGACTTCACCTTCATCGAATCTTGTTAACCTGACCAAATGAGTAACAAATGCCAAAACATGATGTACATACCATGTGTATACAAATTAAATGGCAAAGTGGACATGATGTGATTGATTTTAGCATTTACCTTGATTTCGTTTGTATATTCGCGACAAAGTAGTGCTCTGAGAAATAAGCAATCTCGTCATTGATATATGATTCAACAATCGATCCTGCCGGATATCTTTTGTTCTTTGCTTTCCCTTTCAACTTTTTGAAAAACCTTTCAAAAGGATACATCCACCTATACTGGACAGGGCCTCCTAATTCAACTTCATAGGGGAGATGTATAGGCAGGTGCTCCATCACATCGAAAAATGAAGGTGGAAAGATCTTTTCTAAATTGCATAGGATTAAAACTATGTTCTGTTTTAGAATTTGAACGCGACTTTTATGCAAAGTTCTCGAACATAATTCCCGGAAAAATGCTTCAACCCCTACAATATACGTGAAAATTGCATGAGGTTACTATATAAATTACTATAATCATATTTAAAGAAATAGTCGTAATTAGTACCTGATAACGCAAGGTGGACATTCCGGTCTAGGAGTTCTGCAAAGATAAATGGAAGTAACCGCTCCATTAAAACATGGCAGTCATGACTCTTCATGCCTGAAAACTTTTGGTTGTCCATATCAGCACAAGTAGCTAAGTCTGACGAATAACCATATGGGAACTTAACCGCATGTTTCACACATTCCAGTAAACTTTTTCTGGCTTCTTCTGTCAATGTGAAGGATGGGAAAGGAGCTTTACCCTCACTATCAATATGTAAGTGTGTGATATATCATGGTTTTTACCCCGTTTAAGCCATGATATAAGTCCGTTTTATAGAGTCTTTCTACTATTTTGTAGTGTTTTAGAGTCTTTTACAGGTTTTAGCACGTTTGGAGTATAATTGGAGATATTGGAGCTTTCCGGAGCATTTTGGAGCAAAACAGAATTCGTGTAGCTGAGTACCCGATTTGAAGCCTCAGTATCGATCGATTGTTGTAGTATATGTAGGGGTCAAACAAAAGAACTCAAGAAAGTCACACAATAGATTATATAGACTCGAATTAAGCTAAACCAAACAATGTAATTAAATGCGAGTGCGTAAATTAAACAAGTTGTAAGTCAATTGGAAAGAAGATAGGCTTAGGGTATTTCTCAGGAATTCAATGAATGTAGATAAACTAACTAACATGATTCAGATTTAGCGCGGTTCTTGAACTCAAATCACTAAAGTATAGCTAACCATCTCTCGTTGCGAAAACTATATAAGTCTAAATCCTAGAATTCCAAATCTCTTTGCGAATCCTAAAGTCTAAACCAGCTTTTAGTTCAAGTTTGATTTGTTCACAAAACAACTAAACCAAATCTCTTTGCGAATAGTTGTTTTGCTCACCCTAAGTTCTATCAGGTAATTAATCGCACTCTCGTGCCTAACCAATTATCCTAAGATCTAAGTGATCAGTCTAGAATTAGCCTTGAGAACAACCTAAGGCGAAGAACTAATTCAGATGGTGAATCCTAATCAATCAATTTACCCTAACATTCAGAGAAAACCCTTATGAGAACCATGAACATAACGAGAGAACTACTCAGACATTGAAACAATAAACATGACTAAAATAATACTCAGATAAATAATAAAAAGTAGAGTAACAAGAGGGTTCGAAATTTTCTCTCGGACGAACGGAGTCTCAGACTTGTCTCCCTCAGAAACCTCTCTCACACAAAACCCAGAATAAAGCTTTCTCAAGCGTCAAAAACTCAGATATCTTGCTAAAGTGGCTAAAAACCTAACTTAAACTACTAAAACACGTTTTGGGCTAAATTGTAAATAATAAAGTCTTCTGGGCAATTTTGCAAATCTTCAACTCTTCATAAAAGTCGCGGGTCGTGTCTGCTGTAGTGAGCATCGACCGATACTAGGTGAGTATCGATCGACACTGAGGCTTCAAATCGGGTACTCAGCTACACGAACTCTATTTTGCTCCAAAATTCTCCGGAAAGCTCCAATATCTCCAATTATGCTTCAAACGTGCTAAAACCTGTAAAAGACTATAAAACACTACAAAATAGTAGAAAGACTCTATAAAACGGACTTATATCATGGCTTAAACGGGGTAAAAACCATGATATATCAACTCCCCGAGACTTAGCCTTTGCTTGCCCTCAAGCAAATAGAAGACTAAACCAGAGAAAGAGGTTTGAAAACACGGAGACTCACCTGTTCATGAAACATCGCAATGACCCTTTTCCCAAGCACCCAAATGTCACCTAACCAATTCCAAGACTAACCACCATGTACTTCTCCTTAGGCATTCGCAGCTTCCCCAGACTACACACATTATCTCACAGCATCGTTCAATTAAACCCATCATCGCCAGTTTCATCGCTGTGATTAATGCCAAGAACCTTCTAGATTCGTTCCCATACAATATATGACAAGGAACCACCCAATTTCACACTTTTTGTATCACTTTTCCTCTCCCCCAGACTTATTTCTTATCATATTCTCTTTTTTTTTTTTTTAGATTCACATATACACATCAAGGTATGAGACGCGAGTATTGATGGTGTTTGCCACCGAATCCCCGGTTCTTCCCTCTCAACGTATCAAAGGCGTAGGCGAATAATGGCATCATAGGAAAATCCTAGCCTCGCTTCCAATCGTCTGTGTGATCATTCTTCACCAAGCAGAATAATGGGATCGCTGGAAATTTTCCTAGCCTTCTACTCATAAGAAAATCATTTCATCTTTTATGCTCTTATTTATTAACTTAAACAGGGGAGAGGGATACCATTACTTTAAACACATTGGGTTCCTTTTTCAGATATGAATGAGGAATCAAGCTCTATGAATACTAACCACGTTGATGAAGTGCATAAATTTGGCTCAGGCTTTAAAAGAACTCTGCTGGAAACATGTGTGTCTTCTAGTTAACTGGTCAGCCTTTGGATTTTTCATTAGTCGATCTGTAACTGATTCTGTAACAATGGTCACTTAGAAGCAAAATCAGAACAAAAGAGTTGACAAATAGACTTTTTAGGTCTTAATCAATGCCTCAAGTCTACTCATATCATTGTAGTATTTGAGGTATCGAACCGAAGAGGTTAAGATCAATGCACCAAGAATACATGGATCTTCCTAAGCTAGAGCAATGTTTTTGTGTTTTTATGTTTTTAAACAAGGAAACAAATTGCAAGAAGGAAAACAAAAGATAGAAGTGTTGGATCATGGAATAGACTATCAAATGAATGATTAACAATCAAATAATGATGACAAATATTGTATTAAACACTATCCTAGAACATGGGATTCATAATTTTGACTAATCCACTCTCGTACCACTAATCACTTTGTTAATCATCAAATCAAGAGCAAACTATCGTTTGTGATAAGATGATTAACAAGCATTAATCTCCAATCCCAATTAATTCACTAATCACCCTAGACATCAACTATCGTTGGCTAGGCATGAAAAGCTCACAAAAGGTTCGGTTCAAGCATTTCATCGAACACCTATCGGGCGTGAAATGCTTAAGCTCTAGTTTTGATCTCTCAATCCAAAACTAGCATTAAGAGCTAACCTATGTGAAGGATCTAACAAGGATCAACCTAATTCATCATCATCTAACTATCAAGATAATCAACAAATGATGCTAATACACACAATCTATGCTATTCCTTAGGTTAAGATCACTAATTATGACTAATCCTCTCTCAAGGCACTAATCACTTTGCTAATCACTAAATCAAGATCAAATTCTCATTTGTGATGAAATGATTAGCAAGCATTAAGATCAATATTCAAATCAACCAATAAACACCTTAAGCAACTACTCTCATAGGTTAAGAATGTAAATCTCTTATTTAGTTCTTTGGGGAATTTCATCAAACACCTTATGGGTGTGAGAATCCCTATGATCTAGATTAACTTTCTCAAGCCCAATCTAGCATTAAGATCACTAAATAAGAAAGGAAAGCAATGATTAAGCACATAGGCAACACAAATCAATCATCAAAATCAAGCTAATCATAATCCAACAAAAACCTAAAGTCTAAACATGAAGAACAAAAGAGAAAGAGACATAAAGATAAAGAAATTGCATAAATAAAAGATAGAGTTGAAGAGATCTTCTGTAGAGTGGCATTTGTATGAAGAAAAATCAAAATCCCTCCAAAATCATAAGAAGAGTTTGGGATAAAACCCAACTCTAGAAAGAAGAAAACTTAGATCTAAAAATTAGGTTTTTCACATATTTAAAAGGGTTTTTCTCTTGGGCGGACCGGGTCAACCCGGAACAAACCGGGTATTGACCCGGCCAAATCTGGGTTTTGGGAGGTCTGCACCGTTTGGTAGCACCGGTCCAGGAGCGATCGGTGCAAAAACTTTGAGCATAACTCCTTTCAGCGCCAGACAGAAACGTCCCCGCTAAACTCGCCGTATCTTTGGAACCACTGCTCCGAATGGCCTCAAACCACCTCCTGTGGACAGCTAACCCATTGGGCTACAACTTCTGTAAAGACCACCGAGGCCAATTCGGATTGGAGACCCTTCGTCCAGCCAGGTCTTTCAGGCACGTCGGTTCTGGATCAAACTGGTATGCTGGCAGGATTAGCACCGGTTGGTAGCACCGGTCCAGGAGCGATCGGTGCAAATATTCCTCCAATGTTCTTTTGGTCTGCACCGGTTGGTAGCACCGGTCCAGGAGCAATCGGTGCAGATTTCTCCTTCCTCCTGTGGCGATACCGATCAAACGCACCGATCCAGGAGCGATCGGTGCATTCCTTCTTCTCAGCTTTGCATCCCTCAAGCATTTGCACCGATCCATTTGCACCGATCCAGGAGCGATCGGTGCAAACGCCTGAAACTCCTCAATTGTCTCCAAAACACCTAGAAACACTCCAAAAAACATGCAAGACTCACTAGGACCTAATGCAAACGTCCTAATCTCTAAATGAGACCTAAATGCCAAGAAAATGCTATGAGACATATGCAAAAGAAGTAAAACCTAAGATAAATGAATGCATAGATGATGCAATTTATGACAATATCAAGAGTCAAGAACATGATCATAGTCTCCAACATAATTTTGACTCAATAAAACAACGAATGACTCAAAAACAAGACTCTAAGAAAAACTAACACAATGTCAGCGACTACCTCCCCCAGACTTAAACAACACTGTCCCTAGTGTTATCTAGTCTAGAGTCAGTAAAAGAAAACAGAAGAGCTGAGTGGATTGGTGAAAATCGAAGGAGATGTGCCTGGGTGACGGGTATCGACCGATACCATGGTGGTATCGATCGATACAAGGGATATTGGTCGATGCAAATTTGAGATCGATCGATTTGTTGCTCACGGTCCCTTAAGAAATACCCAGCTCCTTTGTCGTGTGGATGGTGTCGATCGATACCGGGTGGGTGTCGATCGATACTGCTCTTCTGAATCTGCTGCACGTGAAACACAAGACACAAAACCAAAAGAAAAAATAATAGAAAAACTTATGTACAGACTTACCAGTGGGTTGCCTCCCACCAAGCGCTTGTTTAACGTCACGAGCTTGACTTTGATCAGGTGATTAGTCAGAGCGAGGTTGAGAACACACTCCCATGCAAGTTCTACAACTAGACACTTGCAGACTCAGAGTTCTACTCAACATGCTCTCTATAACCTCTTTTCCTTTCTCTTTCAGCTCCGGAGTAAGAATGACTCTAGCCTTGGAGAATGGTTTTGAGGTTCCTTTGCACTTCACCTTGTACTCAATCGAGTCCCCATCACACTTCTGTGGGATTAAAGTCATAGAGGGAGCACCTTTTACTCCTTTGCTCTTTACCTTCTTCTTTGCCTTAGCCGTTGTGATGTCTCTCTTCGTGATGATAGAAGGACCATCTAAAACGTCTATGACATTTGGCTCATCATAAGGCTCTTCCAAAAGATCAACCATCAACGTCTCTCCTGTAACAATGGTGATGCAAGAGATATGTTTGGGAGCTCTTCTAGAAGGGATGGCTTAATAGGAGATCTCCTTGTCAATGTATGAGAATGAGATTCTCTTACTGGGCGTGTCTATAACTGCACCAATTGTATCCATGAACGGTCTTCCAAGAATCAAAGGCGTACTACATCTTGCAATCATCTCCACAACCTGAAAATCAGTAGGAACCAGACAATCTCCTACTTTAACAAGCAAATCAGGGATTGTACCATATGGAACTGAGGTGGAAGAGTTCGCGAATGTAAGAGACATCTTAGGAGATCTTATAACAGTTCTCAACTTCTCTGCAATTGCCCTTGACATGACATTGACGCTAGACCCTGAATCAACGAGACATTCTTTTAATTCAACTCCAGAGATAGAGCATGGAACCGAAAATTTTCATGGGTCTTCTCTCTTAGTCAACTGCTTCAATGGTGGGGTGCTTCTTGCCTTGATGAAGAATGCCTGGATCTCTTCTAGAGTTTCTCTGCAATCTCGGAAGTGACTAAGCAAAGGGCGGTATTCCAAAGCTTCTTCAAAAGACATCATATGGGGAATCCTCCTTACCATCTTCTCAAAACCGAGCAACTTCTCTGCAGAGATGGGATTTCTGAGATGTCTAGGTGGCAAAGGATATGGCACCCTCGGTTTGTAAACACGTTCCTCGACAATCTTGGGTGTTTTCTCAATTTCTGGATCAGTCTACGAGGGGTGTCGATCGATACAAGGCTTCTCGATCTCGGTCTCCGTATCGGTCGACACTGGGGGGATGTCGATCGATGCTTGTTGCTGCGAAATGTCCTTGGCAGATCCTTGGACGGGTATCGACCGATTCTGGGTGGTATCGATCGATACTGGGGGGATTTTGGGAGCCTCATCGTCGGCATCTTCAGCAAGATCGACGAGATTTTTTGCAGTTAGGCCAATTTTCACTCTTGGATCGACCTCTTCATCACTTCTTAAGGTGATTGCATTGACGTGTTCCCTTGGATTCACTGTTTTCCCTGGAAGAAAACCTTCTTGCCTCTTAACAGCTGCTGCAGTCTGAGTGACCTGAGTTTCCAGCCTCTTCTGATGAATGCTAAGGGTTTCAATCTTTCCATTTAGGTCTATGTTCCGAAGTCGTGACCGAACATGTGCCAAAACGCATAATAGCGAGTCTATCAATTATGGCTGATTCAGAAGCTTACATTAGAATAAAATAAAAAATAGAATATATATAAAAATAAAAATAAAGTAAAACTACCAATACCAAAAAAACTACACTTACAAGTTCCTGAAGGCCTTAACTCTATCTCTCAATTAGATCTTCCTTGTTTTTTCCTCGAGAATCTCCAGCATGTTGTTCTTCTTTTTCTCCTTCATGAAAGATAAATACCACAATATATAGGTTTAGTTTTGTCTCCTTCAACTTCTCATCCCCTCTTTTGTTCTCTTAGTTTACCTTCAAGCATCTTGGCCATCTCTTCCTTCTCCTTCTTCATATTAATAACACATTTTTTCGTCGTCAAAATAACTTCATCGTTTCAACCACTATTTCCTTGTATCTTTCGTGCACGAAACCACTTATTTAAATTGTATATCTAAATTTGAAAACAAAATTACAGCAAAAATATAATTTTCATATTGACTACATTATAGTATCATATATAAATAAAATGCTATCCTATATGTATTACCTCTGAATAAATATTTTTAAAAAACAAAATCCTAAAATATGTTTCTTCCTCGTCTTTTCTTTCTTCTTCGTCGTTTTCTTCGGCCTCCTTTTATTTTTTCTTTTAGTTTTTCTTTGTCTTCTTCTTCCTTTTCTTCTTTCTTATATATCCTTCTTCATCATCTTCGTCTTCTTGACATCATATTATTCAGGTTTTTCTTTGTCTTTTACTTCTTATGCTTTATCTTCTTCTTCTTCCTCTTCTTTATCTTTCGATTATTCTTCTTCCTCTTAATTTCTTTATTTTTTTCACTGACTTTGCTTTTTCTTTTTCATAATCTTCGTCTTCTTCGAATTTTTCTTCTTCTTCCTCTCCTTCGACTTCTCCTAATTCATCGCATTTGTCTTCTCTGTCTTCTCTGGTTCCTTATTCTTCAAGTTTTTCTTAGCCTCCTTCCGCATCTTCACCTTCTCATACTTTGTCAACCTCCTCCGGTCTCCTGCTGCTCCTCGTAAATATCATTTTCCTTTGCCCTTTTTTGACCAAATGCTTGAGAGATTGGCTAACCACCCATACTACTATTTTCTAGATGGTTATTCTGGTTTCTTTCAGATTCCCATTCATCCAGACGACCAGGAGAAGACCACGTTCACATGTCCTTATGGCACTTTTGCTTATCGCAGAATGCCATTTGGTTTATGCAGCGCCCCAACGACATTCCAGCGATGCATGATATCGATTTTCACTGACCTGATTGAGGACATAATGGAGGTTTTCATGGATGATTTTTCGGTCTACGAATCCTCCTTTTTTGTTTGTCTTTCTAATTTGTGCAGGGTATTGCAGCGCTGCGAGGAGAAACATCTGGTTTTGAACCGGGAGAAGTGTCATTTTATGGTCAAGGATGGAATTGTCTTGGGTCATAGAATTTCGGAGCAAGGGATCGAAGTGGATAGGGCAAAAATTGAAATAATGATTAATCTCCAGCCGCCTAATTCTGTCAAGGGGATTAGAAGCTTTCTTGGACATGCTGGGTTTCACAGGAGGTTTATCAAGGATTTTTCCAAGATCGCTAGACCCTTGACTCGGCTGCTATGTAAGGAGGTGAAGTTTAATTTTGACACGATTGTCTGGAAGCCTTCCACACGATCAAGGGAGCACTTGTCAGCGCACCGATTGTTCAACCACTAGATTGGGAGATTCCATTCGAGGTAATGACAGAAGCTAGCGATTTCGCAGTGGGAGCAGTTTTGGGACAGCGAAAAGACAAGAAGCTCCACGTTATCTACTACGCCAGCATGACTCTTGATGATGCGCAATGCAAATACGCCACAACTGAGAAAGAGCTTCTTGCGATTGTGTTCGCTTTTGAGAAGTTTAGATCCTATCTTGTGGGGTCTAAGGTTATAGTGCACACCGACCATGCCGCCCTGAAATATCTCCTGACGAAGAAGGATGCCAAACCTAGGCTCTTGCGATGGATTCTTCTGCTACAAGAATTCGATCTTGAGATCAAGGATAAGAAAGGGATCGAGAACGGTGTTGCCGATCACTTGTCTAGGCTGCGTATAGATGAGGATATCCCTCTAGATGATAGCTTACCTGAGGAGAACGTTTTTGCAATCAGCGTTGAGCATAGTGATCACCGCTCCAAGCTCCCCGAAATGCCTTGGTTTGGTAAAATAGCAAACTACTTAGCCGCAGAGAAGGAACCAAGCAACTTTGTTGGGTACAAGAAGAAAAAGTTCTTGCGAGACATCAAACACTACTTTTGGGATGAGCCATACTTATACAACTAAGGCTCATATGGTGTCTTTCGAAGATGTGTTTCAGAGGAGGAAATTCCCGGTATTCTATTCCATTGTCATGGTTCAAACTATGCGGGACACTTCACCACGTTCAAGACGGTGTCAAAAGTTCTACAAGCCGGTTTCTGGTGGCCGAGTATGTTCCGCGATGCACACACTTTTATCTCAAACTGCGATTCATGCCAGAGGCAAGGGAACATCAGTAAGAGGAATGAAATGCTCGATGTATGGGGAACCGATTTCATGGGTCCTTTTCCATCTTCTTACGGGAATCAATACATCCTAGTGGCGGTGGACTATGTGTCTAAATGGGTGGAAGCGCTGGCTAGCCCGACAAATGACGCTAAGGTGGTTTTAAGGATGTTCAAATCAGTAATCTTCCCAAGGTTCAGTGTACCTAGAGTAGTAATCAGTGACGGAGGGTCCCACTTCATCAACAAGGTCTTTGAGAACCTCTTAAAGAAACATGGAGTCAAGCACAAGGTGGCCACCCCCTACCACCCTCAAACGAGTGGGCAAGTCGAAATTTCCAACAGAGAAATCAAGGGTATCCTATAGAAGACAGGGAACACATCAAGGAAGGATTGGGCTATCAAGTTGGACGACGCTCTTTGGGCATACAAAACTGCGTTCAAAACACCTTTGGGAACGACACCATTCCACCTTGTCTACGGGAAATCATGCCACCTTCCTGTGGAGCTCGAATACAAGGCAGCGTGGGCTGTAAAGTTGCTAAACTTCGACATAAAATCTGCCTCTGAACGGAGGACGATGCAACTACACGAGCTCGAGGAAATACGTCACATGGCTTACGAGAACTCAAAAATTTACAAAGAGAAGACCAAAGCCTATCACGACAATAAGATAATTCCTAAGAACTTCGCTGCAAACGATCAGGTATTACTATACAACTCTCGCCTTAAACTTTTTCCAGGGAAGCTGAGATCGCGATGGTCCGGCCCATTCACCATTAAGGAGGTGCGACCGTACGGAGCTGTGGTGTTGCTGAGAACTACAGGAAATGAGTTCGTGGTTAATTGTCAGCGTCTAAAGCCATACCTTGCCAATGTAGAAATCGATGGGGAAGACAACATTCTCCTCGATGACCCGTCTCATGCCTAAAAGGCTGTCAAGTCAAGCTAATGACTTTAAACAAGCGCTTGGTGGGAGGCAGCCCACCGATACGTTTTTCTTTTATTTTCTCTTTTATTTTATTTTTCTTGAGTATGTTTTGCCTTCTTCCTCATTTATTTTCACACCGAGACGGTGTGAAGTAAGTCTGGGGGAGTGATATGCTCAAATTAATACCCTATAAAGTACTAAAGCAGTTGTTGTAGTATATGTAGGGGTCGAACACAAGAACTCCAGATATCACACAATAGATTAAATAGATTCGAATTAAGCTAAACCAAAAGATGTAATTGAAAGCAAATACGTAAATTAAACTAGTCGTAAGTCGATTGGAAGAAAGATAGGCTCAGGGTATTTTTCAGGAATTCAATGAATGTAGATAGACTAACTAACATGATTCAGATTTAGCGCGGTTCTTGAACTCAAATCACTAAGGTATAGCTAACCAACTCTCGTTGCGAAAACTATCTAAGTCTAAATCCTAGAATTCCAAATCTCTTTGCGAATCCTAAAGTCTAAACCAGCTTTTAGTTCAGGTTTGATTTATTCACAAAACAACTAAACCAAATCTCTTTGCGAATAGTTATTTTGCTCACCCTAAGTTTTATCAGGTAATTAATCGCACTCTCGTGCCTAATCAATTATCCTAAGATCTAAGTTCCAGATTCGTCAACCTAGAATTAGCTGTGAGAACAACCTAAGGCGAAGAACTAATTCAGATGGTGAATCCTAATCAATCAATTAACCTAACATTCAGAGATAACCCTTATGAGAACCCTGAACCTAAAAGTGGATCTACTCAGACATGATTAATGAAACAGAAATCATAAATGAATAGGATTGCATAAAAGAAATCAATAAGAAACAAAAGATTCAGAATTGTCTCTCTCTAAAACCCTGTAACAAATCTCTCTCAAAGTATCAAGAATAAAATAAAGCTTAGTAAATAAAAGTGGCTGAAAAACCTAATTATAATGCTAAAACACGTTTTGGGACTTTTTGTAATAATTAAAGACTTCTGGACCAAATTGCAAACTCTCCAGACTTGTAAAAAGTCGCGTTTCCTATTTTCCTGCAGTGAGTATCTGATATGCTTGGTTTTTACTGTATTCTATCGTTTGTTTTAGTACTTCTTTTAAACGTTTTATCGAGTCAAAGTCCGCTTTAGAGTCTTTTAGTTCTTTATTTAGGTATCTCAGGTAAAAAGAGGGTCTAAGGAAGGAATTGGAGTTACGGGGGCAAAAACGCACAAAATCGTGAAGAAAGGAGCAAAATCGGTCGATGCAAGGAGTGCATCGACCGATGCAACAAACCAGAGAATTCTCCATCGGTCGATGCATCAGACCAGAGAATTGGCAATCGGTCAATGCAAGGACCAGGAGTGCATCGACCAATGCAGCTAGGCAGAGAATTGGCAATCGATCGATGCAAGGAGTGCATGGATCGATGCACTGGACCAGAGAAACATCCATCTAGGTTTGAGCTGACCGCTAGGTCTACGAACTAAGGCTAATTCCAATAGCGCGGGAGTGTGAGGGTTACCGGAAAGAACATAAGTGAGCGAATCGATCTATGAGCACGGGAGTGGATTAGATTGGTTCGTGAACATATCAACCTGTTCGTTAAAGCTGATCTAGAATTTCTATGAGCACGGGAGTGGATTAGGGATTCTAGGTTTAGTAACCATGAGCACGGGAGTGGATTAGTTTACATTTATGGTTGAGTTCGAAACTTGCATTTAATTATGCCCTGAATAGTTGTCTGATTTTGATCTCTGGATTCCTAAGAGTAAACCCTTGACCTAACGCCTTTCTTTTATTGAATTTACATCGTTTAACTGTATTCGTTACTAAATCAAAACCAACTTTATTTATGTCTTAGCTTAATTTCATAATTGTAAGAATTGTAGTGTACCTTTGGTCTCTGTGGATTCGATCATAAAGTACTGCATTGACAACCGTTATGATTGCGGTAGTGTAAGTTTTAGTATTAATTGACTGAGTGAAAAAGCTTAAATCAATTTGGCGCCGTTGCCGGGGACCAATAGCGTTACTTTCAATTCTGAATTTGGAATTTAGTCTAAGATTTACTAACGTATTTTATCTCGTTTTCTTGTGCTCTTTCAGGTGATTAACTAAAAGCTGGGTAGAATTACCAGAAGCAAGGGGTCCGATAATCTTCTCGAGCTCGACAACCGAGAGCTAGCAAGGTTATAACGTACGAGCAGAAGAGCAAGGTCAATTCCCGTCACCATGCACGACGAAAATGACAACCAACGGAACGTTGCAACAGCTGAACTTCAGAGGCTACAAGAGCAAGTGCAGCAGTTGCAACAGCAACAACTGTTACAACAGCAGCAACAACCTGCTATCGGGGCTTTGGACACGCCTCATACTTTCTACCAGAGTAGAGCTGCCATCCGTCCACCAGCCATCACCAGGCAAGACTATGAGATCAAACCTCAGATGATTGCATTGGTGAAGCAGCACATGTTCCATGGTCTGCCTGCAGAGCATCCGATGGACCATATCGAAAATTTTGAAGAGATCTGCAGTACTACCAAGTCGAATGGAGTACCAGCTGATTACCTTAAGTGCAAGCTCTTTCCCTTTTCTTTGGCAGACAAGGCTCTAAGGTGGCTGAAGTCGCTCCCTGCTGGATCATTGACTACTTGGGATGAATGCAGAGCTACCTTCTTGGATCATTTCTATACCAAGTCTAAGACAGCTTCATTCCGGAACAAAATCACTACTTTCCAGTAGCACACTGGACAGTCTTTTTGCGAAGCTTGGGAGAGGTTCCGAGAGTACCGCAGAGAGTGCCCTCATCATGGGTACTCAGATGAGCATATCCTAAGCATTTTCTACGATGGAGTCGATTGGGACTACAAAAACGCTCTTAATGCTGCGAGCAATGGAGATTTCATGACCAAAACTAAGGAAGGAGCGTACCAGTTGATAGAGAACTTGGCTGCAAGTTCTGGAAATCGCTGCCCTGAGTACGACATGTCTAAACGTGTTAATAGTGTGGAGTCGCAGAAGATTGACGAGCTGACTGCGAAAGTGAACTTGCTGCTTAAGGGAAATCAGAGAGGTGTGCAGTCTTGCGAGAAGACAAGATATGCAGATTTTTGTCGGGGATTAGCTAAAGATGAGAGTGATGAGATGCAAGAGGTGAACTTTGTTAGTAGACAGGGGTATGTGCAAAACAGAGGATTCGACCAGAATTACCGAAACCATCCGAATTTGTCATCAATAAGCACCAATGTCGAAAATCCCCAATATCAAGTCTACCACCAACAAGCTCAACAATCCCAAGGAAAAACTTTTGTGCAAAACGCTGGTGTCTCAGGTTTTTCTCAGGGCTTTCAAGGTCAGAACAATTTCCAAGTTGGGTTTCAGCAGAAACAACCATTCAACACCTTCCAGACAGCATCACCAGCCCCATTCCAAGCTCCTGCGAGCTCTGCGAATGGCTCTCAAGATGAGCTTAAACTTCTTATGCAACAGCTTCTGCTCAACCAGCAGCAATCTTCTAAGGAGATCAATGTCAAGGTTGATAACATGTACAACGATCTCAACAGCAAGTACGAAGCTGTATGCAATCATGTGAAGAAGTTGGACACTTAAGTTTCTCAAAATGCCGAAGCAATCAAGCGACAGCCAGGAAATCTTCCGGGAAAAGTAGAGACAAATCCTAGAGAGCATTGCAATGCAATCACTGCTCAAGGAGAAATGAAGACTATGCATGAGTTGAAGAATGAGGTTGAAGCACATGTTGTTGCACCGGAGAAGAAATACAATTCCATCACCCCACCACCATATGTTCCTAAGGTGCCATACCCTATACCATCCAGACACCTCATGAAGCCTATTAGTGCAGAGAAGCTGAGTGGTTTTGATAAGTTAGTGAGGAGGATTCCCCATGAGATCTCGTTTGAAGAAGCCTTGGAAGACCGACCTCTGTTAGATTTCTTCCAAAATTGCAAAGAGACTCTAGAAAAGGTTAAGGCACTCTTCATCAAGGCAAGGAGCACACCGGCACCAATGAAGCAGTTGTCTAAGATTGTAGACCCTGTGAAGTTTTCTGTTCCATGCTCTATCTATGGAGTTGACTTTAAAGAATCTCTTGTCGATTCTGGATCTAGCGTGAATCTCATGTCGAAGGCTATTGCAGAGAGGTTGGGAATTGCTGATATAAGACCTCCTAATGCGACTCTCTCATTTGCGAACTCTTCCACCACGACTCCATATGGTACCATCCCTGATTTGCTTGTTAAAGTAGGAGATTGTCTTGTTCCTACTGATTTTCAGGTCGTGGAGATGAGTGAAGGTTCTAATATGCCTTTGATTCTTGGAAGACCATTCATGGCCACAGTGGGTGCAGTTCTAGACATGCCCAATAAGAGAGTCTCATTCTCTAACATAAACAAAACGGTCTTCTACAAAGCCATCCCCACTAGAGGAATTCCCGAACACGTCACATGCATCACTGCTGTCATATCAGAGAAGCTGGAAATTGATCAAGAGAAAGAGCCCCCTGATGGAAATCAAGTCAAGGAAGTCTTAGGAGATCCTCTTATCATCACTAAGAACGACATCATAAAGGCTAAGGCTAAGGCAAAGGGGAAGGTGAAGAGCAAAAGAATCAAGGGAGATGCATATATGACTTTGATCCCTCAGAGGTGTGATGGAGACTCAATTGAGTATGAGGTGAAGTGCAAGGGAACCTCGAAGCCATTCTCTAAGGTTAGAGCAATTCTCACTTCAGAGCTGAAGGAGAAAGGAAAATATGCTGTAAAGGGGATGATGAGCAGAATTCTGAAGCTAGAGATGTTTAATGGTGGGACTTGTTTCGGGGAAAGCTCTCACACTCTTCCTGACTGATACCCGAGCCAAAGTCAAGCTATGCGACGTTAAACAAGAGCTTGGTGGGAGGCAACCCACCGGTATGTTTAGTTTTTATTTTCTCTTTTATTTTATTTCTCTTGAGTCTGTTTAGCCTTCTTCCTAATTCATTTTCACACCGAGACGGTGTGAAGTAAGTCTGGGGGAGGGTATCTATCGCTACTAATGCTATTTTCTTTCTTTTGTCTACTTTTGAATTATTTCTATGTTTTCTTTAAGTCATTATGTTTTATTGAGTCAAAAAGCTTGTTGGAGATTTCCATCATGACCTTTGAATCTTTATATGATTTGCATCTAAGTGACCATTGTTGCAGAGCCAGTTTCAGACCGGACTAATGAAAAATCTAAAGGCTGACCAGCTAATCAGAGGCATCCATGTTTCCAGAACAATTTGAAAAGCTTGAGCTAATTTCTGCGCTCTTCCTTTTACCTCATCACGGTAATTGGTGTTTCCAGAGCTTGACTCCTCATTCGTATCTGACAAGACGACCCGTGTGAAAATATAGTATTCCTCTACCTTATTTAAAATAAAAAGCAGAAAAGATGAAATGATTTTCTTTCGGGTAAAGGGCTAGGAAAATTTCCATCGATCCCATTATTTTACTTCGAAGGAGATGATCACACAAAGATTGGAAGCGAGGGCTAGGAAAATTTTCCGCGATCTCATTTTTCGCCTACATCTTTGAATAAAAGGGTGGCACTAAAATGAACCGGGGATTCGGTGGGAAAAACCATCAATACTCGCGTTCCATCAGCCATTGGCCCTACTAAAAGGAAAATAAGAAAAGAATAAGTCTGGGGGAGGAAAAACAGTACCAAAGGTTGTGATTATTGTTGTCTTGTCACGATATCGAAAGGGAAAGAGTCTAGAAGGTTCTTGACACTATGATCCTTGATGAGCCCAGCGGTGATAGCTTTAGACTGTTCTGTGAAATAATGAGTTGAATCTGGGAGGCTGCGAATGCTTGCAGAGAAGTAAATGGTGGTTCGACCCGTGGCTAGTTTGGTGATACATGGATCATTAAGGTAACGGTCATTACGGAATTCTAAAGGAAATGTGAGTCTCCGTGTTTTCAAACTTTTTCTTCTTACTTAGTTCTTCTGTTTGCTTGAGGACAAGCAAAAGGCTAAGTCTGGGGGAATTGATATGCTTGGTTTTTACCGTTTTCTATCGTTTGTTTTAGTACTTCTTTTAAACGTTTTATCGAGTCAAAGTCCTCTTTAGAGTCTTTTAGTTCTTTATTTAGGAATCTCAGGTAAAAAGGGGGTCTAAGGAAGGAATTGGAGTTACGGGGGCAAAAACGCACAAAATCGTGAAGAAAGGAGCAAAATCGGTCGATGCAAGGAGTGCATCGACCGATGCAACAAACCAGAGAATTCTCCATCGGTCGATGCAAAGAGTGCATCGACCGATGCATCAGACCAGAGAATTGGCAATCGGTCGATGCAAGGAGTGCATCGAACGATGCAGCTAGGCAGAGAATTGGCAATCGATCGATGCAAGGAGTGCATCGATCGATGCACTGGACCAGAGAAACAGCCATCGACCGATGCAAGCCGACGAGAAGAAAAAGGAAAAACGCTAAATTTCCTATTTTGCTCTGGAAACTCCTTATTTTAACCTAATTCGACCCATACCTATATATACTCTATTTTTAGCCTCTTGGACGGCACGGCTGGATACTAGAACTCTTTCATACACTTTTTATTGTTTATTGTTTTTGGAGATCATTGTAAGCCTGGGAGAAGAACCTTTTGTATTCATTGAGAAGATTTCTAAACCCTTTCTCTCTTGATTTATACTATGTCTTCTTCATCTCTATGCTTGTTCTCTGTTTATATGTCTGAGTAGTCCGTTAGTTAGGTTTAGGGTTCTCAAGGGGATTCATGGATCATTAAACTAGACACAGATAGAGATTTATGGTTGTACTTACTGCTTAGGCTTGAGCTGACCGCTAGGTCTACGAACTAAGGCTAATTCCAATAGCGCGGGAGTGTGAGGGTTACCGGAAAGAACATAAGTGAGAGAATCGATCTATGAGCACGGGAGTGGATTAGATTGGTTCGTGAACATATCAACCTGTTTGTTAAAGCTGATCTAGAATTTCTATGAGCACGGAAGTGGATTAGGGGTTCTAGGTTTAGTAACCATGAGCACGGGAGTGGATTGGTTTATGTTTATGGTTGAGTTCGAAACTTGCAATTAATTGTTCCCTGAATAATTGTCTGATTTGTGATCTCTGGATTCCTAAGAGTAAACCCTTGACCTAACGCCTTTCTTTATTTGAATTACATCATTTAAACTGCATTCGTTATTAAACCAAAACCACTTTTATTTCTGTCTTAGCTTAATTTCATAATTGTGAGAATTGTAGTGTACCTTTGGTCTCTGTGGATTCGATCCTAAAGTACTGCATTGACAACCGTTATGATTGCGGTAGTGTAAGCTTTAGTATTAATTGACTGAGTGAAAAAGCTTAAATCAGTATCGACCGACACTAGGGTAGTATCGATCGACACTGTTCACTGCTTCTTCTACTCGCCAGACTGGACTGTCTTCACGAAAACTGGCATAAGGTTCTATCACACCGTTGGAATGGCCTCAAACCACTTCCAAATGAAAGCTAATCCATAGGTCTGTCTTGTATCAAAATTTGAGCTCAATCCATCGGTGGAAAGTTCTTCAACTCTTCATTTAAAGTCGCGACTCGTGTCTGCTTCAGTGAGTATCGACCGATACTAGTCAGTATCGATCGATACTGAGGCCTCAAATCGGGTACTCAGCTACATGAACTTCTGTTTTGCTCCAAAATGCTCCAAAATGCTCCAGAAAGCTCCAATATCTTCAATTATGCTCCAAACGTGCTAAAATCTGTAAAAGACTCTAAAACACTACAAAATAGTAGAAAGACTCTATAAAACGGACCTATATCATGGCTTAAAAGGGGTAAAAACCATGATATATCACGGAGGGTATCTATTGTTACTAATGCCATTTTCTTTCTTTTGTTTACTTTTGAGTTATTTTTATGTTTTGTTTAAGTCATTCTGTTTTATTGAGTCAAAACTTGTTGGAGATTAGGATCACGACCTTTGAATTTTTATATGATTTGCATCTAAGTGACCATTGTTGCAGAGCTAGTTTCAGACCAGACTAATGAAAAATCTAAAGGCTGACCAGCTAATTAGAGGAATCCATGTTTCCAGAAAAATTCAAAAAGCTTGAGCTAATTTCTGCGCTCTTCCTTTTACCTCATCATTGTGATTGGTGTCTTCAGAGCTTGACTCCTCATTCGTATCTGACAAGACAACTTGTGTGAAAGTATGGTACTCCTCTCCCTTTTTTAAAATAAAAAGCAGAAAAGATGAAATGATTTTCTTTCGGGTAAAGGGCTAGGAAAATTTCCATCGATCCCATTATTTTACTTCGAAGGAGATGATCACACAAAGTTGGAAGCGAGGGCTAGGAAAATTTCCCGCGATCCCATTATTCGCCTACATCTTTGATTTAAAAAGGGGATGAACCGGGGATTCGGTGGCAAACACCATCAATACTCGCGTCTCGTAAGCCTTGATAAAAAAATATACCCAAAGAAAAGAAAATGAGAAAAGAATAAGTCTAGGGGAGGGAAAAAGTACAAAAGGTTGTGTTGTTGTCTTGTCACGATATCGAAAGGGAAATAGTCTAGAAGGTTCTTGGCACTATGATCCTTGATGAGACCCAGCAATGATAGCTTTGGATTGATCTGTGAAATAATGAGTTGAATCTGGGAGGCTGCGAATGCTTGCAGAGAATTACATGGTGGTTCAATCTAGAGCTAGTTTTGAAATACGTGGATCACTAAGGTAATGGTCATTGCGGAATTATAAAGGAAATGTGAGTCTTTGTGTTTTCAAACCTTTTCTTCTTACTTAGTTTTTCTGTTTGCTTGAGGACAAGCAAAAGGCTAAGTCTGTGGGAATTGATATACTTGGTTTTTACCGTTTTCTATCGTATGGTTTGGTGTTTCTTTTAATCATTTTATCGAGTCAAAGTCCGTTTTTAGAGTCTGTTAGTCCTTTATTTAGATATCTCAGGTAAAAAGGCGTCTAAGGAAGAAATTGGAGTTACGAGGGCGAAAATGCACGAAACCGTGAAGAAAGGAGCAGAATCGGTCGATGCAAGGAGTTCATCGACCGATGCAACTCCACCAGAAGATTTCCAATAGACCGATGTAGAGTGGAACCGGTCGATGGAGCCAGTCGATGCAGTCCCAACAGGAGATCCAGCATCGATCGATGCAACACGCCCATAGATTTGGCAATCGATCGATGCAGGGAGTGCATCGATCGATGCAACAGGACCAGAGAAAAGACCATCGACCGATGCAAGGAGTGCATCGGTCGATGCAGCCCGACGAGAAGAAAAAAGAAATTTCTGTTTTTCCTGTTTTGCCCTGGAAACTCCCTATTTTGACCTAATTCGACCTAGACCTATATATACTCTATTTTTAGCCTCTTTGACGGCACGACGACTTTTAAAAACACTTTTTATCGCTTTATTCTATTGAGACTTTTTGGAGATCATTGTAAGCTTTGGAGAAGAATCTTTGTATCCATTGAGAAGAATTCTAAACCCTTTCTCTCTTAATCTATACTATGTCTTCTTCATCTCTTTGCTTGTTCTCTGTTTCCATGTCTGAGTAGTTCATTAGTTAGGTTTAAGGTTTTCAACGGGATCCATGAATCATTGTATTAGACACAAATAGGGATTTATCTTATGAGGTTTTCGCTTATTGTTGTGTTTATTGCTTAGGCTTGAGCTGACCGCTAGGTCTATGAACTAGGGCTAAATCTAAGAGCGCGGAAGTTTATTAGGTTGCTAGAAAGAACATAAGCGAGCGAATTATCTAAGAGTGCGGAAGTGTATTAGGTTGATTCGTGAACATATTGAACCTGCTCGTTAAGGCTGATCTAGAATTCTATGCCAACGGAAGTTAGGATTTTAGGATGCTAGATTTAGTAACCATGAGCACGGAAGTGGATTGGTTAATATTTATGTTTGAGTTTGAAACTTGTGTTTAATTGTTCCCTGAATAGTTGTCTGATTCGTGATCTCTGGATTCCTGAGAATAAACCCTTGACCTAACGCTTTTCTTTTATTGAATTTACCTCGTATTAATTGCATTCGTTACTTTTCCAAAACCAACCATATCTCTGTCTTAGCTTAGTTTCATAATTGTGAGAATTGTAGTGTAACCTTGGTCTCTGAGGATTCGATCCTAAAGTATTGCATTGACAACCGTTATGATTGCGGTAGTGTGAACTTTAGTATTAATTGACTAGGTGAAAACACTTAAATCAACAGAGTCATACCAATTACACTTAAAAAGTGTGATTCTCAAATTGACCATCCCCTCGTACTCGAGTTCTATGATATCAGTTNGAAGGAATACAAGTCAAAAAGAAGAGAAGAAAAAACAGAAGTGAATGGGGTTTTTTCTTTGGTCTTTAAGTAGAAGACGTTGTAGAAGTCTTTTCCTCTCAATGCTTTTCTTGTTGTAGCAAAACCTGCAACAAAGAGAGAACCACACAGAAAGTATTAGTGTGGGTTCTCAAAATGTAACCTTTGATGAGATAGTGAAGTTGGGAGCGAGGGTGCTCCCCCGAGACGTACCGGTTCGAGGCCGGGAACTCGGTGATCAAATCCGGTGTTGTTTCTTTCTTTAGCAACGTTTCCGCAAGTCGTTTTCTCAACAAGTGGTATCAGAGCAATCCAGGTTGTGATTGCAGGGGGGGAGAGATCATGGAGTGTAAAACAGAATCGCAAAGAAGAAGGATAAAGGGACTTATCTGTTCTTCGAGGTGAGTGTGATTCAACTGTCTCCAAGGAGCACCAAGGCGTGGTGCAGGCTGCTAAAGAAAGTTCAAGTCAGCGGTTTGAAGAAAATCAAAAGACGGTCTCAAAGGTTCAAGTTAAGGGAAGAGAGAAGCCAAGGTACTTATCTGTTCTTCTTCAAGGGGTGTTGTGTTTTCTGCTGGTTTTCATGTTGCTGCGTGAAGCTGAAGTCGTCAGTTGCTGCAAGTCTCCTTGCGTACCTGTTACAAAAGGGAAGGGAAAATCAGTGAGACATGGAGCCAACACAAAGAAGGATGAGATGGATAAGTTTGATGGTGAAAGGAGTTCACCAAGGGGCGTGTTGCAGTCTTACGTGCCAAGAGGTGGAGTTTTCATGTTTTGAGTGGATTGGTTCTCAAGGGTACCTAGCAATGGACTGTGCTGGGGTTTTGTGTCGATAGTCTTCCTAACAAGTTTGGTTAGGCGGCGTGTCCTGTTTGTCTAAACAGCGGTACAAAACAAGCATATGTGGTTTTGCAAGAGGAGATGTCAAGGTTCTGTGATGTCAGGTATTTGAGGAAAAGATTGATGGTGTTTCAGTTTTAAGTTTTGCACCGGTCAGAACACAAGGAAGACTCCTCGCAGTGAGGTCTAAGACTGTTAGCAAGGTTCTGGTTAAACATAGGAGCTGTATGGAAGGGTGTGTCGAAAGTCTTTCTAGCAAGTTTGGTTAGGAGGCGTGTTCCATCAGGGTTGATGGCGGTACAAGAAAGTTTAGTGGCTGTGTTGTTTAATCAGAAGGGTGTTCAGGTTTAGTAAGTCAAAGAGTGTTTCAAGGAAGTGAAGCATGTGCGACTTAGAGATTTCTGCAAGTGATTCAAGGGGGTCTGTCAGCTAGGTTCTGTTAAAACTATTGGTTGAACAAGGTGTGTCGAAAGTCTGTTCAACAGGTGTAGTTGGATGGCGTGTTCTGTTATGAGTGACAGCGGTACAATAGGAGTCCAAGGCTAATACGTTTAAACAAGGAGTGTTGAATCAGGGACTGTTTCGGGTCTGAAGCATGTGTGATTCAAGGTTAGCTGCTCACAGTTCAAAGGGAATCAAGTGGCAGAAGTTTAAAGGGAATCGTTGGAGGTAGAGCTAAGGGAGATGGCGTTCTACCTAAATGTAATCCAGTTCTACCTACGGTTCAGACAAGTAAAGTTCAAGCAGAATGT
The DNA here is from genome assembly GCA_002933915.1 of Eutrema heterophyllum. Taxonomy (NCBI): domain Eukaryota; kingdom Viridiplantae; phylum Streptophyta; class Magnoliopsida; order Brassicales; family Brassicaceae; genus Eutrema; species Eutrema heterophyllum. The sequence continues at coordinate 688,558 of PKMM01050415.1, read as the reverse complement.
GTAACAAGAACATAACCTGGAGAGAAGACTCAGGTGTGCTGTGAGTTTCTAAACACTGCTGAAGAAGGGTTCAGCTCCAGTTAACTCCAGTATCGACAGTGTACTCTCTCGCAAGAAGAACAAAGGAAAAAGTTAGTTTGTTCTTGTGTCGATAAGATAAAATCAGGAAGTGATTAATGGGTTAAGGGAGTTACCTGTAGGCATCTGGGATTGCAGTGAAGAGGCATTGAGTCCATGTGGAGCTGCTGGCAGATTCAAGAGAAGAGAGGTTAGTTCTTCGAAGCGTTCTTGAATCTGAAGGAGGAAGTCGAGAGAAGGTATTTTTTGCAGAGGCAAAGAATTTACCTGAAAGAGGCTGGAATTGCAGTAAGGGAATACTGATTCCAAGTGGAGGGTTTGACATGAAGCGTCAAAGAGAGAAGCTGAAAGTGATTCACAAAGATGTTAAATTTCGGAGCTCAGTGTACATGAGAGAAATTAACAAGTCGACAAAGATGAAAGATGAATCGAGGTTTCAAGGTGGGTTACCCAAAGCAGAACAGCGGAGAAGACGCAGAAGTCGTCAGAGCAGCTGTAAGAGGAACCAAAAAGAAACCAAGTTAGAGCTTCGTGGAGTCTCAAAGAATTGATAGAGACAATGGAGTATTTTCAGAGTAACGCACCTGGTGAAAGCGGAACAGCAGAGGAAGCGCAGTGGTTCGCCGGAGAAGCTGAAAAGGAAAGATGCAAAGATTAAAAGAGTCGGAAGTTGCATCGGATTTCACAGGTGTCTGAAAATCAGAAGAGAGGTAAAGGAGTTACATGCGTTAGTCTCGAGTTGAATCAGGAGTCATTGGTTTCAGGTGGAGTGTACCTGGAAAAGGGATTCAACAAGGTTGGTCGAGACGTGGAAGTTCTGTGTGATACGAGTCTCACACAAAGAAAAAAAAGGAGACCAGGCGTGAAGGAGAAGTTTCAGATGAAAAAGGATACCTGAAGAAGATTCACGGTGGTTAAGTGTTGGCGTCTGATCGTGATTCAGGATTCTGGTGATAAAGATGGCCGGAGTCAACGGGTCAACGCCGGAGTCAACGGGTCAACGCCGGTCAACGGTCAACGGGTCAACAGGAATGTGTTGACTGATGTTGGGCTTCCTGCTGGGCTTCAGAAGTGAAAGGAAATTAGAAGGGATTTGGGCTTCAATTTTCGTATCTGGCCCAAGGAGAAATGTGGTCAGGCCCAACAAGAAAAATGACCAGGCCCAAGAAGCAATCCAGATCAAATCGCGTAAGTTTAAGGAGAAGGACTTACCGGCGATATGAACCGGCGGCGACTGAGACCAACGGGAAGGAGTCGCCGGTGGTTGTCGCCGAGGAAGGTGAAGCCGATCTGCGGTGAAGGCGAGTTAGGGCTCGCGGCATCTCGGGTTGACAGGAAGATGAAGCTGAGAGCTCACGAATGGAGATATGGCTCGCCTGAGGGAGGTCGGAGGTTCGACGGCGAAGAAATCGCGACAGAGGAATCGCGAGGAGGTACAGAGATCTCACCGGATATTGCATCTGGCTCTGTAGTCGAGGAGGAGACGAACGTGTTTCGTCGCGGTTGCTTTCTCGGATGAGAAGAGGCAAGGAAGACACGGGTTGTGTTGAAGAAGCGACTCAGCTCGCAGTTGGAGTCGCCGTGAAGATGCAGAGATGTCGCCGGAGGAGGCGGATCTGGTCAGGGGCAGAGGACTCGCCGGAGTTGCGGAGGAGAGAGGTGAACCATCGGGGTAACCAGGCGGTGGTGTTCCGGACTCGGCGGCGGCTGCATATGTCGCGCAAAGATCAAGGTGAGAAGAAACTTCATGAGTTGCGGTGGTGCTGGAGGTTTACCATCGCAGGTGGCGGCTCGCCGGAGACGGTGGGTGGACCGTCGGAGTGGCCTGCAGGAGGAGTCGTGATGTCGACGAGGGAGGCTGCTAGTTTCACTTCACGAGCTACTGGGTGGCGAGGAATCGCCGGGATCTGCAGAGTGGTTAGCCGGAGCAGACGGGCTACCCGTCGGAGTAGCTTGCTGGTGGATTTGGAGTCTGCGGCTGCAGTTTTTTGCTTGCAGAGAAAGAGGCGAGGTTGTGATGTTAGGTTACGCTTCTGTGTTTTGTCAAAAGGTGGAGATTGTAAGTGGGCCTGTTTGGTTTGAAAAAAGAGAGCAGGAATTGGGCTTTCATGGGCCATACGATTTTGGCAGAAGCACCCAAGCAGAGTCACGATTATTCTCATGTTACAAAGTGTGCAAATGTTACAAGTACAATGCACAAGACACAAAGCTGGGAAAGAGGAAAAGTAAAGACAATACAGTATGAGATTTGTTGAAGGAATACAAGTCAAAAAGAAGAGAAGAAAAAACAGAAGTGAATGGGGTTTTTTCTTTGGTCTTTAAGTAGAAGACGTTGTAGAAGTCTTTTCCTCTCAATGCTTTTCTTGTTGTAGCAAAACCTGCAACAAAGAGAGAACCACACAGAAAGTATTAGTGTGGGTTCTCAAAATGTAACATTTGATGAGATAGTGAAGTTGGGAGCGAGGGTGCTCCCCCGAGACGTACCGGTTCGAGGCCGGGAACTCGGTGATCAAATCCGGTGTTGTTTCTTTCTTTAGCAACGTTTCCGCAAGTCGTTTTCTCAACAGATGCGATAGTCTGGCTTCTCTCGATCCCATTGTCATCGAACATCGTAATCCCATTGTAGTTAAATTGTTTTCATAAATGACTAAGAAATGTTTTACGAACATCAGGTCCGTGGAAGCTCGTGAAAACACGGTATCTCCAAGTGCAAGGTGAAGAAGAAGAAGCCATGAGAGAGGATCTTGAGTGGTTCAGAATGAGATATTCACAGAGATGTGTTAGGATAAGCCTTTTATGGAGGAGAAAATGGCAAAGCGTTGTTCACTTATTTGCAAATGGCAAAGAGAGAGAAATGGGAAGTCTCTTTCCAAAGTAGACCAAATTTCTATAGAGTTGATGAAGAGAAAATAAAATAAAGAAAAGTCTCCTTTGTTTGAATAGATGAAGGCTCCTTTGTTTTCGTTTTCAAGATTTTTTGGCATCTTATTATATTACAAGGGTAGTACATTTAACTTTAGTCTTAAAGTTCTGAGACATATTACGATGAATGCCATTAGATATTTTTTATTTCATGATCAAACAAAAAATTAAAATCAAAGTTAAAAGCGTCAATTTCCGACACGTTCAAAAGCACGCATATCTAAAAAATTTGACCCAAATATTAAAAAAGATCCGCATGTTTATGTGACGGATATACTTGACCCAAATTCTCGCGTTTAAATTGCTTAAATATTTGATAGTTGATGAGGAGAAAAAATAAATAAAGAAAAGCCAGAGATTCAAAAACGCGTAAAGTAAATAGAAGAATTTCGAAATGTAGCAAGTTAACTAGAGGGATGAGATAAGAAAAAATTTGTTTGGTTAGAACAGTAAAAAGGAGACAAAAAGAGCGAAAACCTTGGATCCCTTTCTTGATCGGATCTTCATCTCTTGATGGAGCCACCGGTGGCCTCTCCGCCGGAAAAATCTGTAGTGGACATGAAGAAGATCGTCAGATCGATTGATGGTCTAGTTGATGGTTCAAAAACCGGAGAAGCGCTGGTTACGGATGGTTTGGAAAAAATAATAGTTCTGAAGACAGGGGAAGAGACTTTCGGCAAAGATCAGGAGATTCTTTATATCGCCGATTCTTCATCTTCGATGGAGAAATCTTTTGCTCCAAAAGAATCAGGCCCACAGCCCTCGTGGGTTAACGTCGTCCAAAAGAAGAAATCTGTGACGAAATATGAAGTCAAAATCGAGATGCAAGATGGGATATGCTCAACAGTGGTTCCAGATGAAGTTCTCGTGGATTCATCCCCCTTATGGGAGGATTTTTTTATTGGTCGATTCCTGGCCACAGCTCCTCACATCGCCAAAATTCACTCCATCGTCAACAAAATCTGGGCTCTTAGTGATAAATCCCAAATGATCGATGTGCATGTCATCAACTCAACAACAATGAAATTCAGAATCACAAATCCAGCAACCAGAAATCGAATTCTCTGAAGAGGTATGTGGAACTTAGCTGAAGTTCCAGTGATTATGGCGAAATGGACACCATTCGTAGAAGATGTCGCACCAGAAGTGAAATCAGTTCCAATGTGGGTACACTTGCGAAACGTTCCGGTTGACATGTTCTCTTGGAAGGGCTTGAGTTACATAACAAGTGCTGTTGGAGTGCCGGAAAGACTCCATCCAGAGACAGCACAATGTTTAGATCTCAAAGTCGCAAAAGTGTTTGTCAAAGCGGATCTCTCAAAAGAACTGCCTAAAGTGATGATCTTCAACTTGAAGGGAAAAGACACTAAGGTGGAATTTTCATACCCTTGGCTGCCTCCGAGATGCATAACGTGTGGAAAATGGGGCCATACACACAGAGTCTGTTTGGTCTCCAGAGACACGATTGCTGAAATGGTACAGAATAAAGAAGAAACAGTGCACAAATCAATAGAAAATGAGGTTGAAAGTAAGGTGGGAAAGCATCGACCAATGGAAATGATAGAGGAAACTGCAGAAGAAAATGCAGTAGCAGCTGCAACAGATGTAGCGGCTGAGAACACGGTTGTGGAAGTTGTAAACCCAACGATTCATGAAGAGGAGGTCGTGGGGGAAAACGGCCTGGTGGAAATAAAAAATGACAAGGAGGAAGACAATGGTGAATGGTCTAAAGTCTCTCCAGGAAAGGTTGGGCGGAGCAAAAATATACAAGAAAATGATCTTGAATTTGGTAAGGTCACAATACTATCAAATTCTAGATACTCGGTTTTAAACGAAGATGAAACAGATGGAGAAGAAGGGGAAATCAAAACAACACAAGACACTGCATTGGAAAACGAAACTGATGAACCCATTATTACTCAAGATCAAAAACAAGAGAAGCCAAAAGACGATCAAAAACAGGGTGGTATTTTGCTCCTGAACGAAAATGATGAAAGAAAGAATACCTCTGAATATCAGGCAAGGGTTAACAACAGTGCGAAAGTCATAAGGCCAACCATTCCTCGCAATTCAAAAGATACACCTGCTTACAAAGCTAAGGATCAAAATTCAAACTTCTCAACAAGAAAGTCCACTCGAAAAAACCCCTGATGTCGGGTTTCTTCTGGAATATTCGAGGTTTCAACAAAACCTCTAAGCACACTGTAATCCGAAGGTGGTTGAAGAAAAATCCTTTTCAATTTGGTAGTTTGTTGGAAACGCGAGTCAAGGAAGGAAAAGCGGAACGTATCGTTGCTTCAATTTTCAAGAATTGGAACTTTATCTCAAACTATGAGTCCCATCGCTTAGGGAGAATATGGGTGGTATGGTGTCCGAATGTAAGGGTAACTCCAGTTTTTACAAGTGCTCAGATGATTACTTGCTCGATATTGTTGGAGGGGGTTGAGGAGGAATTCTTTTGCTCTTTCGTTTACGCTTCAAATTTCATTGAGGATAGAAAGGATTTATGGGCAGACTTACGTAGTCATCAAGACTCCCCAATATTTCGAAACAAACCATGGGTGATAATGGGAGATTTCAACGAAATATTGCAAGGTGAGGAACATTCACACTACATAACCTCTCCGTCAATACCTGTAGGCATGAGAGATTTTCAAGCTGCTGCACAATATTGCTCTCTTATGGATATGACAGCACATGGACCTTTATTCACTTGGTGTAACAAAAGAGAAGAAGGATTAATTTGCAAAAAACTGGATAGAGTGCTAGTTTCTGATGGCTGGCAAAACTCTTTTCAGCGTGCTTACTGCGTCTTTGAGACAAGAGGGTGCTCGGACCATCTCAGAGGTCGCATCCACATCAAAACAGAGCAAGCAAAGGTCCGACATCCGTTCAAATTCACGAACGCTTTGACAAGTCTGCCCGAATGTATGCCTACGATAGTCTCTTATTGGGATGAGACAGAGGATTTATTTGTCTCAACATCGAGTATGTATCGATTCTCAAAAAAACTCTAGGCTCTAAAACAAAAGATAAGAGAGCTGAGCAAGAAGCAGCTGGGAGATCTAACGAAATGATCAAATTTGGCGTACACAACTCTCTGCGACTGTCAAGCAAGAACAATGTTAAACCCATCGCAGAATGCTCTAGAGGAGGAACAAAGGGCATTTCGAAAGTGGCAACTCCTATCAGACCTGGAAGAAAGGTACCTAAAACAGAAGTCTAAAGTTCATTGGTTGAATGTGGGGGATGGAAACAATAAATTTTTCCACCAAGCAGCAAAAGCTAGAGAAAGTAGGAACTCGATAAGAGAAATTCAACGTGCAGATGGGATCATTGTGAACACACAAGAAGAAATAAAAAAAAGAAGCAGAAGAGCACTTCCATCGCTTTCTATCTTCTACAGCGGAGAACATAACTGAGATAAGCACAGATGCTCTGAGGGACCTGCTAGGTTTCGAATGTAACTCGGCAAACAGAGAAGCTATGTCCAGAACAGTCACAGAGGAGGAGATAAAAAAGGTTCTATTTGCAATGCCGAATGATAAATCTCCAGGACCAGATGGGTACACAACGGAATTTTTCAAGGCGGCATGGTCTACAATTGGGAACGATTTCACGACAGCAATTATATCTTTCTTTCAAAAGGGCTTCTTACCGAAAGGAATTAACTCCACTATTCTAGCTCTCATACCAAAGAAGGAAGAAGCAAAGGTAATGAAAGACTACAGGCCAATATCTTGTTGCAATGTCATATATAAGGTGATATCGAAAATTCTAGCAAACAGATTGAAGAATGTTATGCCGAAATTCATAGCCCCTAACCAATCTGTTTTTGTTAAAGATCGATTGCTAATGGAAAATGTCATGCTTGCATCGAAACTTGTCAAAAGCTACCATAAGGAAACCGTTTCACCTCGTTGTGCTCTGAAGATCGACATTGCAAAAGCTTTCGACTCAGTCCAATGGCCTTTTATATTGACTACTCTAAAGGCTCTGAATTTCTCGGATCAATACATCCACTGGATCAAATTATGCATTACGACAGCCTCCTTCTCGGTACAAGTGAATGGGGAATTAGCAGGATATTTTGGAAGTACTCGGGGTCTTAGGCAAGGATGCGCTCTTTCACCATACCTGTTCATCATCTGCATGAATGTACTGTCAAAAATGCTGAACAAAGCGGCTGAGGAAAGGAAATTTGGGTATCATCCTTACTGTCAAATTCATAAGCTCACCCATCTATGTTTCGCTGATGACTTGATGATTTTTTCTGATGGTAGAAAGCGTTCAATAGAAGGTATCCTTGACGTTTTCAATGAGTTTACAGCAATGTCAGGTCTGAGTATAAGTATGGAGAAATCAACTTTATATATGGCAGGCATAACGGAAACAAATAGAGACGAAATCATTGGACATTTCGCATTTGAAGCAGGCTCTCTACCAGTTAGATACCTGGGGCTCCATTTGCTTACGAAGCGAATGACAGTAAATGATTACACACCATTACTAGAAAAGATTAGATCTCGGATTAGTTGCTGGACAACGAGATTCTTATCCTTTGCAGGCAGATTACAGTTCATTGCTTCAGTTATACACAGCCTTACGAATTTTTGGATGTCAGCGTTCAGACTACCGAAAGCTTGCATTGGAGAAATTGACAAACTTTGTGCTGCTTTTCTCTGGTCAGGTCCTAACCTCAATCCAAAAAAGGCAAAAATAGCTTGGACTGATGTATGCAAACCTAAGGAAGAAGGAGGGCTGGGTTTAAGATCACTTGCAGAAGTGAATAAGGTCTGCTGCCTCAAGCTTCTCTGGCGAATCATCTCCTCGAATTCTTTATGGGTAGATTGGATTCAAAATTTTCTCATACGCAAAGGATCTCTCTGGTCGGTCAAAGAAAAGACTTCTCTAGGATCATGGATGTGGAGGAAGATGCTAAAATACAGAGATCTTGCATCTACATTCACAAAAGTCGAAGTACACAACGGTGTTTCAACTTCATTCTGGTACGACAATTGGACAGAGTTGGGAACACTAATTGATCATACAGGTTTGAGAGGCTGTATTGATATGGGAATTGGCATCAACTCAACAATGGAGATGGTTCTAAAATCTCACCGAAAGCGAAGACATCGTACGCAAATCCTAAACCAGATTGAAGAAGCTATAGAGGCTAAGCAACAACAAGGCCACTCAAATTATCACGACATATGGTTATGGAGATGGGAAGGGAACAAACTCAAGCCGCACTTCAACTCCAAAATGACTTTGAGACATGTTCGAACAGCGCACCCAATTTGTGAATGGTACAAGGGAATTTGGTTTCCATACTCAACACCCAAATACTCTTTCATTACTTGGCTTGCTATGCACAACAGGCTGAGTACGGGAGATAGAAGCATGAATTGGAATGTGGGAGCCACTGGTCTATGTATCCTTTGCAACGATCTCGAAAGTCAAAATCATGTATTTTTTAAATGCAGATATTCGGAAGAGGTATGGGCAGGTCTAACAAGAAAGCTCCTAGGCGTAAGATACACTGCGAATTGGGGAGAGATTGTCCAGCTTTTGACATCATCGGGCCAGGACATGATCGCAAGATTCTTATTACGCTACATCTTTCAAACATCAATACACTCACTTTGGAGAGAAAGGAATGGAAGAAAGCATGGAGAGCCTAAGACCCCATCCCCGCGGCTCATAAAACACATCGACAAACATGTGAGAAATAGGCTCACATCTATACGAAGGCTAGGAGATGGAAAATACGAACGAGGTATGCAAGTTTGGTTGTCAACCCGACGATAACAAACTCAACAACAATATCAATCTATGTTTTACGTATGTAAAATCGTTTCAAAATGTTTCTAAGCCAAGTTACATCTCATTGTAAAAACGGTTTTTTTGGGTTCGAATTAATTTAACATTCAATTCAAAAAAAAAAAAAAATAGAAGAATTTCGATGAGATGAAGGCTCCTTTGTTTTCATTTTCAAGACTTTTTGGCATTTACAGTAAACTACAAACATACTAGTTATGATTATTAACTTCCTAAATGGTTTGAAAATGTTTTTTTTCTTTCGAAAGGTTTTTAAAAATACGCTAGGAAGATTAATGCATGCGTAGAAGCTACCTTGGTGAATCTTTGCCGAGACAGAGCTCACAAGATTAGTGGGGTGAACTCATAAACACCAACTTCTGTTCTCGGCCTCTTCTTTCATCTTGGCTCTGTGTGGTTATGTGATTCAGTCTCGAATGAGCTCAAATTCTTTTGATTTAAGTGTCGTCAAGGTTGAGATTTGGCGTTATAAAAACTCAACACGTAAGTTTTATGTCTGCTGGTACATCACACCGTTCTAGGGTTTTTAACACCGACTTTCTTGTACAACGGGTCGGCCCCACAGCAGCTGGCGTAATCGATTTACGTCTAACTTCCTGGATACTCCTTTCAGCCGATGGAACATTCTCTTCAACAACCTCATCGCCATCGACCGGAGCAGCCATCTCTTGGTCGAAACAAAGCTGAGCTTCCGTCTCTAGACTGTCCTTATCTGCCAGCTCGGGGAATTGAATAGAAGCTCGGGGATCACTGGGACCAGCCTCGGCGAAGCGTGAGTTACGCCTAATCAACTCATGCCTCACCCCAACGAGACCATCATCCGATGAATCTTTGGGATCTACGAACTGCGATACGCTTTGAGGGGGTAATCCGATCCCTGGGAATAGGAGCACGATTATTAACAGATTCTGGAGAAGGCCTTGGATCCATCTCGATCTAGGAAAGATAGATTCAAAAAAATCGATCGAAGAAGAATGAAGAACAAATTGAAGAACAGATCGGAAAACTTGAAGATCTTCAAGCAGATCGGAAAACTTGAAGATCTTCAAGCAGATCGGAAAGATCGTACCAAAGGACACGAGAACCGCGACGGAGACCAATCGGAAAACTCAAAGAAATTTGAAGCAAAAATAACTTAGAAAGAAAAACAAGAGCGCTAGAGAGAGAAGCGAGAGCAATACCTTTTATACCAGAAGTGAAGTGAGGAATAAGAAGAGTCGCAGGGAATATATAGAGAGAGAAGTATTAATGACTCCTCGATTCCCGCGACGGTTAAAATTTTTGAAACGACACATCTTCCCAAAAAGATTCTCCAAACTCAGAATCTTCGAAGCATCAAGTTTGAACGACGCTAAAGAATTTCTTCATGAACTTCGCCGAACTCATACAAGTACTCTTTCGCCGAACTGGGGAGGGGGGGGGCTTATTGTTGGTGGTAAGATCTGCACCCCCGGTTTGAACCGAGATCGGCCCAATTGATTCTGATTTACGATGGTTCATACCTGAGATGTTTGGCCCAAGTCAACTTCAATACCGGCCTCCGGGCTCGTTAAAGCCAACTCGTTACGATTGGCACCGACCTCCGAGATTTCCGGAAGATTTCCTAATCTTATAGGAAAAAAGAAATCTTCCTTTTCCGAGTTCGATCAGGAAAAGGAAATTGTCTACTTTTAACCAACTCAAGACTTTATAAATAGAGTAGCCCTCTCTTCATAGAGGGGTACAATTCATTCTCGAGACATAAGAGATTGAGAGCTCCGACTTTACCGGCTTTAAATCTTCTAGTTCTTATTCTCCTATTAAGACTGCCGAGCTCCGACGACTTAATCGATTTTGTACTTCGCTGAGCTAAATCTAATAAAACGAGATTTTGATCTAATTGACTGTTTAACCCCCTTGTGTGATATCTGAATCGTACAACAAACATACTAGTTATTATTTATTAACTTCCTAAATTGTTTGAAAACGCTTTTTTTTCTTTCGAAAGGTTTTTAAAAATATGCTAGGAAGATTAATGCATGCTGATAACACCGTATTTTTACCCGTTTTACTATCTATTTTAGAACACTTTAATAAGTGGTTCATTCGCTTTTATATGTTTTTATCACGAATTTTGCATACTTGTAGCTTCAATACTCTTTTCAGTTTACTTAGGCAAAAGCATTGCAAATTGGACAAAAACCAGATTTTCGGCTCCGAGTCCAACCGTCAGAAGTTCAACTGCCAAAAAGGTTCTTCTCACTGTCTGATCCAGCCCAATTTTGGAGATATTCAAGAAGGACCAGTTACCTTTCCATTCCAAGTGATTTGAGGACGATCAAACGGTTCCACTACAAGAAAACTGCCTATTTCCAACGAAAATTTACGACGGTTTTAAATCGATGTAACGTTACATCGCGTTTACGACGAAATATGTATTCGATGTAACTTCGTCGTAAATATATGTCGTCGTAAAAGTATGACGATATTACGACGATTATACGACGACATGATAAATCGTTGTAAATTCGATGTAAAATTACATCGAATTTACGACGAATACGACTATCGCATTTTACGTTGTAAACTCGATGTAATTTTACATCGAATTTACAACGATTTACATTATCGACGACTTCACATCGATAGTTTCTAGTTTTGTAGCACACATTTTTTCTTAGGTTTACCTAACAAATTTACATCGAATTTACATCGTAAATCCGTTGTAAATCTGAAAACTTTTCTATAAATACATCCTCGCATCAATTGAAAGTTTATAACAAAAAAAAACACTAATAACAAAAAAAAAACACTATAAAATCTTTTTTATAAAATGTCTATATACGATCTACAAAGATGGATGTATACGCAAAAGGATTCGGAGGGAGCGTTGACGAAAGAATTCAAAGAAGGGCTTGAAATATTCATGTATCAGACCGGAAATATGCAAATAACCTTGGAAAGCGGTAAAATCTTCTGTCCTTGTCGTAAATGCAAAAATACGAGATATATTTTTATTGAGACGGTGTGGAAGCATTTACTAAATAGAGGGTTTATGCCGCAATATTATGTTTGGTATCAACATGGAGAGGGTTTTGAAAGGAGTCAAGCAGTTGATCATAGTGGTAGTAATTATCAAGGTCAAGTAGATTTTGATGAATCAAATTATCAGGGTAGTTATCATCATGGTCAACATCAATTTGATCAGGGTCAAGATCATGATAGGATGCATGCTATGGTTAATGATGCATTTCATGAAACAAATGCTGATAATAGTACTATTGAGGAATCCAACGTAGATGCGAAGCGATTTTATGATATACTAGACGCTGCAAATGAGCCACTCTACGATGGATGTAGAGAATGTCAGTCTAAATTGTCGTTAGCAGCTAGGATGATGACAATTAAAACGGATCATAACTTAGCTGAGGTTTGCATGGATGATTGGGCTGATCTTATTAAAGAGTATTTCCCAGAGGATAATTTGGCTGCCAAAACATACTATGAGATTCAGAAGTTGGTGTTTAGTATTGGGTTGCCTTCTGAGATGATAGATGTATGTGTTGACAATTGTATGCTTTTTTGGAAAGATGATGATAAGCTGCAGGAATGTCGATTTTGCCAAAAACCGAGATTTATGCCGCAAACTTTTGGGCGTAGTAATACCGTACCAACGGATGTGGTATCTTCCTATAACTGATAAGTTGAAACGATTGTATTAATCTGAAAGGACAGCTGCATCGATGAGGTGGCATGCAGAACATTCACAGAGAGAAGGAGAAGTGACTCACCCGTCAGATCCTAAAGCTTGGAAACACTTTAACACGGTACACCCCGACTTTGCTAACTCGAAGCGAAAAGTGTATCTTGGTCTTTGCACTGATGGATTTAGTTCATTCGGTATGTCTGGTAGGCAATATTCTTTGTGGCAAGTTATCGTAACGCCTTATAACCTTCCCCCAGATATGTGCATGCAAAGGGAATTTCTATTCCTGAGTATTTTAGTCCTTGGTCCCAATCATCCGAAGCGGTCCCTTGATGTGTTTTTGCAGCCTCTCATACATGAGTTGAAACAGTTGTGGTATGCAGGAGTTCGTACATATGACTGTTCGAGGAAATTTTTTTTTACGATGCGTGCGGTGCTTATGTGGACAATACACTACAAAAAAGGGGCATTAATAGCAGATTAGGATAGCACTGTTTTCACAAGTGCTATGGAAGAAAATTTTCTGATTTTGGTTACTATTTAATAGCATTTTGTAAATGCTAAGATATAAAATCAATAAGCGGCAAACTAAAATAGCTTTTTCCGCCAACACTTAGTAAAAATTAGGTTTGAGCGGCAACAATTTGGGGAAAAATCCCAGAAGCGCCAACACTTGGGGAAAAATGCAAAAAATTGGTCACTTCCCTCTTCTCAGCATTGTAGATCTAAAAAAAAATTGAGAGGTAGAGAGAATTCTGAGCTGAACCTCTGTCATTCCCCTCTTCTATTTCGATTTAAGCCGACCAAACTCGCCAAGACCGCCATCGAATCGAAGCAAAAACACTGACCTTGTCTTCGACAACAAATTCGTCTTCCGTCGCCGGGTACATTCTCCAGACCAAGTCGAATCATCTTCACCGGCCACATTCTCAATTCTAAAGTTAAAGGTACTATTTTTCTCTAAATAGGATATTTTGTTCTCGGATTCACCTTTGAGATTTGCATGTCTGCTTTGTCGAGATTCAACAACAGATTGCATGTCTGCTTTGTCGAGATTCAACAACCCATTTGACAAACCTTATTAGTATGATTTGTTGTTCTAACGGTTTCAATGAAGGTTAGATCTCATAATGTTGGACAAGGCATGGATGCATCTCTGCATGTACTGAATTTATTTATACAAGTTTTGGTTTGAGTTGGGTATTATAAACTTTAACATTGTTTTCGGTTGTCCTTTCTCTGTAGACTTGATCCTGCGTATCAAATAGGTGCATGGAATTTTGTGCGGACTGTGGCTGCAGATAATGAAGAGAGTGGTTTGATAATTTGCCCTTGTAGAGACTGCCGCAATGTAGATCGTCACTCAGGAAGTGATGTAGTTGATCATCTTGTAACAAGGGGTATGGATGAGGTTTACAAGCGGAGTAAGGACTGGTACCATCACGGAGAATCAAACTCATTGTCTAAATATGAAAGCAAAGGGAATCAGTGCAATGAAGAGATTGTTGGGTTATATAGAGCTGCTGAGTATTTAGATCAAGAGTTAGCTACTGCGGATGACTTCTGTGAGATTGCAGAGGGAGATGACAAGAAAGAAGACGAGTTTCTGGAAAAGTTAGCAGACGCGGAAACACCATTGTATCCAAGCTGTGTAAATCATAGCAAGTTATCAGCTATTGTCTCGCTATTTCGACTCAAAACACAGAATGGTTGGTCTGACAAGAGTTTTAATGATCTACTTGAGACACTGCCAGAGATGTTACCAAATGACAACGTGCTACATACATCTTTGTACGATGTAAATAAATTTTTGAAGTATTTTGATATGGGTTATCAAAAGATTCACGCATGTATCAATGACTGTTGCTTATTCAGAAAGAAGTTGAAGAAGCTTGACAATTGTCCACGCTGCAATGCTTCAAGGTGGAAGATTAACATGCATACTGGTGAGGTAAAGAAAGGCGTCCCACGGAAAGTATTACGATACTTTCCAATAATCCCAAGGCTGAAGAGGATGTTTAGGTGTGACGAAATGGCCAAAAACTTGAGGTGGCATTCTACTAACAAGAGCATGGATGGGAAACTGAGACACCCTGTAGACTCTGTCACTTGGGATCAAATGAGTGATAGATATCCTGCATTTGCTGCTGATGAAAGGAATGTGCGGCTTGGTCTATCAACAGATGGGTTTAATCCGTTCAATATGAAGAATAGTAAATATAGTTGTTGGCCTGTTTTGTTAGTGAACTACAATCTGCCTCCACATCTATGTATGAAGAAGGAAAATATCATGCTCACCTTGCTCATTCCTGGTCCACATCAGCCTGGTAACAGTATTGATGTATACTTAGAGCCCCTTGTAGAAGATCTAAAACATTTATGGAATACAGGAGAGTTAGCTTATGATGCCTTGAGTAAATCGGTTTTCACTTTGAAGGCAATGCTTCTGTGGACTATTAGTGATTTCCCTGCTTATGGAAATCTTGTTGGATGCAAAGTGAAGGGAAAAATGGGGTGTCCTCTATGCGGTAAACACACAGATAGTATGTGGCTTAAGTTTGGTAGAAAGCATGTATACATGCGCCATAGAAAGGGTCTGGCACCAACGCATAGGTATCGGGGAAAGAAGGCTTGGTTTGATGGACACGCGGAACAAGGGAGAAAGTATAGGGTATTATCTGGTCATGAAATTATCGGGGAAAGAAGGCTTGGTAAGATCCAAAGGCGCTTGTTAATGGTATTCCTATAGGACCAAGTGCAGTCAAAGTCTTTGTGGATGTGGTGCATGTAGAACATACATTTATGTGGAGGCCTACAACACTAGTCAGATATCTTGGGGACTCTGTTAAGTCATTCGTAGTATGGCCTCTCAGTAAGTGTGTTTTTGAGAATACCACTGATCATACATCTCAAAGGGCTCATCTTCAGACTCATACAGCATCTATAAAACCACCAAGTCGAAAATCTACATCTCCATGTTCAGCATCAAAAGTTCCAAACTCTGCTACACATAAAGCTCCAGCACCATATCCGACTCAGACAACTCCAGAATCATCTGCAAAGCAGAATGCTCAACCACTTACACAGTCCCCAATTCGAAGATCTCCGGTACATAATTTGTTTCCCATATGGTGTTAAGTGGCTGTTAATTTTTGCTGTTATAACTAATAAATGGTTCCTATTGCAAACAATGTAGCGCAACGGTCCAATTCATGGAGAAGAAAATCAGAAGTGTAAGTTAATGGAGCTTAGTGGAAAGAACCAGGTGGTCGCTGAGGGACGATGGGATTCAGACAACCCAGACCAGACAGTTCACTTCGTGCCATTGGGGCCTAATGCAGTTAAGGTCTGGGTTGATATAGTGAAAGTGAGCACTGCAGAAGTTTGGAGACCATCATCTGAGATCGAGTGCATGGGAGATGCAATTGGATCACCTATTGCTTGGCCTAAGGACAGAGTGAAATTGTGTTAAAGGTTATCAAGTTGACTCTAGTACTATTTCTTTTTGGTTTGAGACTTGAATGATGAAGTAGAACTATGTAATGAATGGTTGGATTGGTATTGTAATGTGTGTTTCAGACATGTTTGATTATGGTGTTCAAGTTTCTAAATTATGTGTATAAATCAGGTTATGGAATAAGGGTTCATGGTGACATTCGTGAAACCTTATTCACAACAATATGATATTGCCATCAAAACATATATTATTGCGGCATGGTTTTGCTACAAAAGTTATATAACGTAGCGTAAAAAAAGAGCTATGACATCAAATAATATAGCCTAAATAACGTGCTATAAGAAATCAGATTACAACATAAAGAGCTGCTACAACATAACAATATATAACATTAAATCGATGCTATAATATAACAAACGTAGCGTGTTAACAAAAGCTATCATAGGGCAAACCTTTACATAGCAAGTAAGAAACAACGCTATTATATGTGCAACATACTATAGCGAACGAAAAGCGCTATAATATGGGGGGTCTATTATAGCTGGCGCAGACATAGCGTTTGATAATTCGCTATCAATGACATATAATAGCATATTTCTAGCGCTAATAAAACTCGTTTTTCTTGTAGTGATAATCGACTTCCCTGCATACGGAATGCTATCAGGTTGGACGACGCATGGGAGGTTATCTTTTCCTTATTGCCTCGATCGGACAGATTCAGCTG
This sequence comes from Eutrema heterophyllum, assembly GCA_002933915.1. Classification (NCBI taxonomy): domain Eukaryota; kingdom Viridiplantae; phylum Streptophyta; class Magnoliopsida; order Brassicales; family Brassicaceae; genus Eutrema; species Eutrema heterophyllum. The sequence continues at coordinate 671,851 of PKMM01050415.1, read as the reverse complement.
AAACATGGTCGAAAAACATGTTGGTTTGATTGTCACCGCCGGTTTTTACCAATCAACCATCCATATAGGAGAAACAAGCGGTTGTTTAGGAAGAACAAAATCGTGCATGTCCCCCCACTAGTGTATCTATCTGGGGAAGATCTAGAAGCGCAAATAGATCATTTTTGGGGGACTGGAACCAGCTAATATGCCTGATGGATACAGGGTCAATCACAATTGGCACAAGAAAAGCATTTTTTGGGAACTTCCGTACTGGAAATATCATCTGCTAAGACGCAATCTTGATGTCATGCACATTGAGAAAAACTTGTTTGATAACATCATGCATACAGTGTTAAACGTGAAAGGAAGAACCAAAGACAGCGGAAAGTCAATGTTGGACTTGCCCGATATTTGCAACAGAAATGAGTTGCATATAATGAGCAATGGGAAATCACCAGTTCCTATATTTCGGTTGGGTGCAGAAGAAAAGACATCGTTGTTCAATTGGGTTTCATCTGACGTGAAGCTTCCTAATGGGTACGTATCCAATCTTGCTAAATATGTTGAGAAAGGACAAAAGTTTTCAGGGATGAAGAGTCATGACTGCCATGTGTTTATGCAACGATTACTTCCTTTCTCCGAACTCCTTCTAGGAAACGTTCATGAAGCAATTGGAGGTAATATATTTAATTCATCACATATAAAATTGTTGAGATTAATTAATTATATATGTTCAAATATTACAATATATAATTTAATTTTGATTGTGCAGGCATCGAAGCGTTTTTCTGGGATCTTAGTACACGGACGTTGTCGGAAGAAGTAATTGCACAACTGTCTACTAATATTCCAATATTGTTGTGCAATTTGGAGAAGATATTCCCGCCGGCGTTTTTTGATGTTATGGAACATCTTCTCATTCATCTCCCTCACGAAGCAGAACTAGGCGGCCCTGTTCAGTTAAGGTGGATGTACCCATTCGAGCGCTTCATGAAACATTTAAAGGGCAAGGAAAAAAATCTAGTAAGGGTTGAAGGATCAATTATTGCAGGAAGTTTGACAGAAGAAACTTCACACTTCACTTCATACTATTTCGCTACAAAAGTCCGCACACGCAAACGGGCTCCCCGACGATATGATGATGGTGGTGTGGGAAGAACTTATGCAGTAGAGGGTGTCCCAGACATGTTCTCACCAATTGGTCGTCTTAGTGGAAAATTGAAGGAAGTTTGGTGGTCTAACGAGAATGACAGGCACATCGCACATACATACATCCTCCTAAATTACGAGGAAGTGAGTCCTTACGAGAGGTAACACGTAACTATTTACTAATTATGCACTAATCAGTTATATATAGTTCATTACATATTAATTAATATAAATAAAGATGTTAATTTCAATGTATATATATTTTGTAGCTTATTTGTTACCCAGGTACGAGAATGCATTGAAGGCGTTTCAAATGATGAAATAAACGATCGTAAAGATCGTCACTTTGCTCAGTTTACAAAGGCATTTGGAGCAAATTTAAAGAAAAGAGATGAGCTTGGACGAAATTCCTTGCTCTCCATGGGTGAAGTTGGGCCAAGGAAGAATGGGTTGGACGAAATTCCCTTGCTCTGCATGGGTGAAGTTGGGCCAAGGAAGGTGTAAGCCTATTGCCTCATTAAAACCCCTCTTGGAAAACCCGTTGGGACAAAACCAAGAGTAGGAAAAAGAGTACAACAAACTCACACCGGGCCGAACCTCACTGTCCATGTTGAGTTGAAGTTGTTGCTCCTTAGCTTTGCTCCAAATGCCTTTGTGAACAGCTCCATTATGCTCCCGAGACATCACCCCCGTGACTGGTCCATCCGGTTCAGTACCGCGTCCTTCTGTCCTTCCTTAACCGTGGCCATTATCATATCATCCCCCTCCTCTTGAAAAGGATTTGACCTCAAATCTGCAATAAATGAAGATGATTTAGAAACAAAATAGTTTGAGCTTGGATTATACTTACCTTGCCCACCTTGGACGACATAAAGAAGTGTCTTATTGGGTGTTCTAGGTTTATCCACGAACTGATGCTCAAGTCCAAAGCACGGTGGTAATCCTCCTGGGTTATTATCTTCGAATTCCTGCAAAAAGGAAAAGATTTTACTCGATAGCACCGGTTCAGGATTAGTTGAGCTCAAATGAGCTTTCTCACAGTCAAACATAGGTAAAGATTTCTTCAAAAACAAAGTTTGTTTAACTTCACCAGGTCTCGAAAGGGTGTTTGTGTCCTTCCTTTGCTTACGTAGCAACTCGTCCTGATAGATCTCCCGTGGGGCCATTGGAACGAAAGTGAACTTCTTTCCCAAAAATTCAAACGAATGCTTGTTGGTAAAGCCGTCATGCACAACTCGGCGATCATAATGCCACGGTCTTCCCAACAGAATATGTCCGGCCTCCATAGGTAGCACGTCACACAAGACTTCATCTACATACTTCCCAATAGATAAAGGAACTGTTACCTGCTTGGTTACCTTCATGTCTCTTTGGTTGCTCAACCATTGGAGATGGTATGGTCGTGGACGCTTTTGCGTCTCTAGGTTGAGTTTCTCCGCTAAGGTCGTACTAGCCACGTTTGTACAGCTTCTTCCATCGATTATAAGGCTGCAAACTTTGTCCTTCACGACACACCTTGTGTGGAACAAGTTATGGCGTTGCTCATCCTCTTGTACTTTGTCTTGTACGATCAGTGCTCTCCTTGTAACTAACAAGTGTCCTTCCATAGCACATTCCTCAAACTCCTCAATATTGGGTGCGGAATCAGATTCCTCCTCATCCTTGGTTTCGATCTCGCCGTTGTCCTTGAGGATCAAAGCTCGGGTGTTTGGACATTTGTTGGCGAAGTGTCCCTTCCCATGGCACCTGTAGCACTCAATGTCATGATTTCTCATATGAGAGTTTTCGAATTTACCTTTGTAGTCATGGCTGGTAGTGGTCGGCTTAATGTCCACTTTTGGTTTCAAATCCTCTCTTGGCCTAAGGCTTGGCTCCTCTTTCTGGTAATAATTTGGTCGTGAGCTAGAACCACCGTGATGGCGTGACACGCCCTTCCTGTTGACTTGTTGCTCCACCAAAATAGCTTTGTGTAACATCTCGTCAATGTTGGCATAACTTTGCATCTCGAGCCGATCTTGAATATCACGATTAAGACTGGACAGAAATCTCGCCATGGTCGCATCTCCGTGCTCCTCGACGTCGGCTTTCATCATAAGCGCTTCCATTTCTTGGAAATAATCTTCCACGCTCTTATTGCCTTGGGCAAGTCGCCTCAACTTCTGATGTAGTTCGCGGTAATAGTGACTAGGAACGAACCGTCTCCTCATGATCATAATCATCTCGTCCCATGTGGCAATAGGGCGCTCTCCATTGCGTCTCCTATTGGTCACCAACGAATCCCACCAGTTAATAGCGTAATCATAAAACTCGGTTGCGGCTAACCTTATCTTTTTGTCCTCGGTGTAGTTTTGGCAATCAAAAACTAGTTCGATTTTTTTCTCCCATTCGAGAAACGCATCGGGGTCGTTTTTGCCGAAGAAAGGGGGAATTTTGAGCTTAAGTCCTCCGAGATCATTTCGGACTTCCCGTCGTCTCGGCCTCCGTTGGCTTCCACTAGACGAGGGCTCGTTTGTAAGATAGTAATTGTCTGCCTCGTTTGGTGCTTGTCTCGCCCGTTCCCTCCTTCGCCTTCCCGGTTCCTCGCGTTCTTTGTCGTTCACGGGATTGACATTCACGGGATTGACATTCACGGGATTAGCATTCGCCGGATTAACATTAGCGGCTCCCGCTACTTCGATTCGGTCTAGCCTTGCATTGAGTACTCTAAACATCCGGGTGAATTCTGCCACCATGGCTTGCACGTTTGGTTCATTTCCTTCCGGGGTCAGCGAATCATCGGACATTGTTGGTACCTCGCACAAGATTTAACACACTTTTTAGTGTATGCAAATTTCAGAATTTCACAAAACGATTTATATGATTTTTTTTTTTTTTGAATTTAAATATTACAAAAATTTAGATTAAACTACAGATATAATTATA
>PKMM01050415.1:562740-667708 GCA_002933915.1 Eutrema heterophyllum | reverse complement strand
ATCTAAAGATATAATTATATATATTTATTTATATTTTTTTTTTTTTTTTTTTTGATTATGGTTTTAATTAAAACGGAAAATAAGAAATAAAAATAAAATAAAGAAGATGAAGAGATAGGATTGATTTCACCGATTTTTGAGCAAGTGGCTCTGATACCACTTGATACGAATCGACTAAGGACCGGCTTGCTCATAGTATGGTGAAAGGAGGATAGATCCTTGACTTCAAAGAATCCACATCGAAAGATGTTAAGGCACGAGTGACCCTCGAGATTCCTTAAGCCCAATCGCCGATGAACGATTTGAAACGAGGTGGTGGCTCTTGGTTTGATAGAATCCGCGGAGATAGATGATAAGGCGTGAAGCAAAGCTTCAAAAATCCTTGTGCCCAGATCTCGACTTAGAACGTTTCTACGAAACAAAGAAGGAATGGTATCGTCAAGAGGGATGAAGAACTCTTGATAAACCAAAAACGATTGTTGGCTAAACCACCAAGAATCGAAAAGACAAAAGAGAATCTCTCTCAATTGCAAAGAACACACGATTTTTATTAGAGAAAAGTTCAATGATGATCACAAGGATCTTACAAGAGTTTATATAGGAAAAGAGAGGAGTAAATGCAGCTCCTAGGAAATAAACAAAGTCTTTGCATGAAGGAGAGAGAAAACATTAACTCTCCTGGGAAATAAAAGAAGACTTCTCGAAAATGAGAGAAGACAATTAAATGTATTGACTAGCAAGTTTAAAGAAAAGAGATGGGCTTGGACGAAATTCCTTGCTCTCCATGGGTGAAGTTGGGCCAAGGAAGAATGGGCTGGACGAAATTCCCTTGCTCTTCATGGGTGAAGTTGGGCCAAGGAAGGTGTAAGCCCATTGCCTCATTAAAACCCCTCTTGGAAAACCCATTGGGACAAAACCAAGAGTAGGAAAAAGAGTACAACAAACTCACACCGGGCCGAACCTCACTGTCCATGTTGAGTTGAAGTTGTTGCTCCTTAGCTTTGCTCCAAATGCCTTTGTGAACAGCTCCATTATGCTCCCGAGACATCACCCCCGTGACTGGTCCATCCGGTTCAAGTACCGCGTCCTTCCGTCCGTCCTTAACCGTGGCCATTATCATATCACTTAGTTCTTAAAATCGAGAACCCTCTTTCATCAATCTCCAGCAATTTATTTAATCATGTCTTTTGTTTCTCTTATGTGCAAGTAGTTTAATCGTTGGGTTTAAAGGGATTATCAAAGAGGAATTATATATGCGATAAGGATTTCACAAGGTAAAACCCTAGCCGAATTCTAGAGCTCTTTCTTATAGATCGTTGTTAATGCATGAATCTAGCGTAATGAACTAGAGGTTGATTCATAGGTGTTAAAGAACCACCAAAAGTGCTGAATCTAAACACCCGAACCGTTCATTTATAAGAGCGTGTCGCGTCGTCGTAAGATACAAAAGTATACTTATAGAGTGCTGTGAACTAAGAAGAACCAGCGCGAACATCACGATTTTCTGCGCAGCCAGAGACGAAAGCTACTAGTCGAGTATATAGATTGTTGGTGCATAGGAAGTACGAAAGTAGGCTACGCCGTTTATTCTGTTCAGTTCGTGGAGTTAAAATCTAGAATTGTGTTACTATGAGCTAAGGGGCCGTGTTTGAATCGAACATACCCTAAGATATCCCTGTCGACCCAACACCGTTTTATTATAATTTACAAATCGTTTTCCCCCATTAGTTTATGCCATCGATTTTCATACCTAGATTTACAAGCAATTTTCCGTTTTTCGTTCTTTACAATTTCGTTACCAAAAACCCTATAAAACTTTATTCTCGTTCTAGACTTCCTTGCTAATTACATGTCTAAGGTCTCACAGAAAAGCATTCCCTCCCTGTGGATCGATACCTTAAATACTACAACGCACATATGTGCACTTGCAGAACTTTTAGGTTTTTATAAATTTAAAACCCGAAGTTTCGGAGAACAATCTGAGCCGCATCACATGCATACCTTGGTGAATCTTTGCCGAGACAGATCTCACAAGATTAGTGTGGTGAACTCATAAACACCAACTTCTGTTCTCGACCTCTCCTTTCATCTTGGCTCGGTGCGGTTATGTGATTCAGTCTCAAATGAGCTCAAAGTCTTATGATTTAAGTGTCGTCAAGGTTGAGATTTGGCGTTATAAATGTTGGAACAAAATTTTATAAAGCTTGAGGGCTTTATAAAAATGCGTAAGTGTGAATTGAAATGAGGCCTATGGGCTAAGTGAGAAAGCTTTGTGAATTGGCTAACTTAAGTTAGTGGGAGTGTACTTTGTCCCACATTGGAAGTTGAAAAACATTTCCTCTTGTATATATAAGGCCACCTCTTATTTGTGTTTCAAAGGAGTTGGAGAGAGAGAGAAGAAAAGACCACACGCGCGCTGCCGCCGCCTGGCTTGGCCGTGGCTCGTTGCTCGTTGCATTTTTTAATGGCTCTTAGGGCTCTTGGGCTGTTATAGGTTGATGGTCGCTGGGCCTCCGAGCAATTATTTTTTGGGCCGATTTTGGATCACCGCCCTTCTAGAATATTCTTGTGCGTGTTTATCAAGTCAATTAAACTATTGTTAGAGGTGAGTTTAGCACTCCCCGGTTTAACCCGGTATGAACCGAGATCGGCTTAATCAACATCGGTTTACGACGGTTCGAGCTCGGGAGAGGGCTCATGATCGAGGTGGCTGACTTCAAAGCCCATCAAGGCCCGAGCTCGTCACCATACTAGCCGACCTCCGAGATTTGTGGAATATTTCCCGATCTCGGAGGGATTTTAGGAAATCTTCCTTTCCCAATGGAACTAGGAAAAGGAAGTTATCTTTTTCCTGATGGAACTAGGAAAAGGAAGTTATCTTTTTCATGATGGAACTAGGAAAAGGAAATCATCATGTTTTTAGCTAGCTCAGAACCTTATAAATAGAGGGCTCCTCATTCATAATTTTCATCCCATAACTCATTCACAACACCTAAGAGACTAAGAGCTCCAACTTCATAGCTTTTATTCTTCTAGTTCTCTTTTACCGATTAAAGTCTCTCGACTTAATCCGTTTTGTACTTTGCCGAGTTTGATCTAATAAAACGAGATTCGATCCATTGAGTTTACTGTTTTGCCCCTTGTGTGATTTTCAGAATCAACAATCAACAAGGCCGAACCCTAGCTCTCTCTTTTCCTATATTTACGATGGCCTCTCTTGAGAGAAAGGCATCCAAAAAACACACATAAAACACACCCAAAATTTCTAAGCAAAATTTCCTTCAATTCCCTACCGCTAAGAGTAAGTCTTTTATTCGAGAGTCTCATAGTATTACGTTCGATAGATCCGTTATCGAGTGTTCGCGATAACGGATTCAATGGTTATATCATGGGACTCATGAATTATATATTATTTCATCGCACTACGGGAGATTCTTTGAGTTATAAGGAAAGAGAGTTATCTCGCCTCCATTGTTTCATTTAAATTTTGTCCTTTTTACATCATTTTTAAACTCGTCTTTCCTTAACGTTTAATTGTATATTCGTGATTAAATCGCTATCATGTTACTGTGCGAATTTTTGGTCCTACAATCTTAACTCAAAGAAATCCATTTCTGTTTTTAAATATCAAACGGATTTTAATCATGAGTAAATAAACGTTTTTAAAACGATGTTCTACCGCTTGTGATACTCAAACGTTATCAAACGCTAATCTAGCGACTCTCAAACGTGTAGTAGAAGCGGTTTTATTTTAACAATTTTATAAAAAGATGTTCTATCGCTTGTGATACTCAAACGTTATCAAACGCTAATCTAGCGACTCTCAAACGTGTAGTAGAAGCGGTTTTATTTTAACATCTTTTACAAACGTTATTAATTGCGATTAATAAACGGTGTTTGGGTTTGCGAACGATTTAAAAAACGTTTTGGCATTCGTCAACTAACAAATCGTGTTTTTCCAAAACGATTACCAAACGCGTTTCCTTAAACGCTTTGACGAACTCTCTGCGGAGGTTCGATTTAGAACGTGCTCTGAGTGGTTCTAATTGGTTCGATAGCGGTTTCTAAATTGCGATTTAATTCTATATCAAAATTAAGAGGTTATTTCAGATTTTGTGATTTAAATCGAAACTCTTGTGATTAACTAGAGGTTGTGTTTGTTTTTTGTCTTCGCGGAATAACAAACGATACCGAGAACAACATCAAAGAGGTTGAGAACACCATCAGAAAGGACAACCTCAAAGACACGGTTGATAATCTGTTTGACACTGTCAAATTCCCATATGGTAACCATGTCCCTCCTCTTACCAAGTTCGATGGGACTGCGTTTAAGATGTGGAAGAAGAAGATGTTCTTCTATCTGACAACGCTAAATTTACAGAAATTTACCAGTGAAGTGAAACCTGTTCTCCCATAAGATAACACTGATCCACGTGCTCTTGCGAGTGTTCATGCTTGGGAACACGACGACTTCTTGTGCAAGGGCTACATTCTGAATAGCCTTTCGGACTCTCTATTCGGGGTGTACGAAAATGCTGAAACTTCTAAGGAACTGTGGGATTCCCTAGACAAGAAGTATCGCATCAAGGATTCTGGTACTTAAAAATTCACTGTGGCGAAATTTATGCAGTATCAGATGCTGGACTCAATACCATTGATGGAGCAAGTCGAAGAGGTGCAAAGGCTCCTTCACGACATTCATGCTGAGGGAATGCGGCTATGTGAAACCTATCAGGGATGCTGCATCATTGAGAAGTTTTCTCATGGTTGGACAGTCTTCAAAATTTACCTTAGGCTGAAGAAAAGAAGATGAGCCTTGAAGACTTGGTAGTCTGACTTCGTGTAGAGTACGAATCAGGAAAAAATTGAAAAATTCTTGGGTTCACCCCTAGGGGGTGAACCTCTTTATTCACCCTCTTTTTCTAGTCAATCAAAATATACCATCTAATTTATTTAAACAAAATAAAAATTAATATTATCTTAATAAAAGTTATGGTGGTAATTATGTCTACTATTTATATTTGAGTTTAGGATTTAGGATTTAGGGTTTAGATTTAGGGTTTATGGTTTAAGCTTTAGGGTTTAGGGTTTAGAGTTTGTTAGGGTTTAGGAGGGTTTAGTTTTTACGGTTTAAGGGTTAGGGAAGAAATTTAAGTATAATATGTTATTTTAATTTGTTTAATTTGTTGAATTTTAATTTTTAATTTTTTTAATTCTCTTTAAATATGACATGTCACATTTTCATTGGCTAAAAGAAGAGGGGGTGAATAAAGAGGTTCACCCCTATGGGTGAACCCAAGAATTGGTCTAACAGATTGGGTGTAAGTGTAAAAATTCGCAAACACAATGCGAATATGGTTGAACACCAAAACAACAATCAAGGCAAGGCAGAACAAGGGACGCCAAGACAAAGGCAAATGGAAGATGCCACCAAAGAACATCCAGAAGTTCAAGAATAAGAATGGTTAGAATGGTCAGACTCCTCCCTCAAAGGTTCTTGGGAACGTGTAACTTCTGTGGAAAGCAAGGGCACAAATCTTTCGAGTGCCGCAGAAAGAAGGCTCAAGCGAACTTAACCGAAGCTAGCATGTGTGCTGTTGTCACTGAGGCCAATGTTGCTGAAAGCCACCCGAAGACCTGGTGGTTTGATATTGGCGCAACCAGGCACATCTGCATGGATCGAGAGATGTTCTCGACATACACGAAGAACAAGAGTAGTGATAAGCTCTTAATGGGAAATTCTGCTTTCGTCAAAGATTGAAGGTCACAGAAGGGTTGTTCTGAACCTCACCTATGGACATGAGCTCATTCTCACGAATGTCGTCCATGTGCCAGATATGCGAAAGAATCTGATCTCAGGATCTCTCATGAGCAAGGATGGATTCACCATCAAGTTGGAAGGAAATAAGCTGATCTTATCGAAGAATGGGATGTTTTTGGGAAAGGGTTTTGTTTGTGATGGGTTGTTTAAGATGTTTGTTGAGGCAGTAATCCGTAAGGAGAATGTAACCGAGGCTTCCACCTCGGAGAACCTTAAGATGAATGATAAGAAACCAATTATTTATCTCGTGGAGTCGTTTAATACTTGGCATGAACGTTTAGGACATGTTAATTACAAGTCTATGAGTAGATTGATGAACATGAATCTGATTCCTAAATGCAAAATAAGCAAAGACAAATGTGAAGTTTGTATCCAAGCCAAACTCACTAAAACGCCATCACCTAGCGTTCAAAGAACAACCGAGCCTCTAGGTTTAANACTAGCATAATTATCCACCATTGTATCATTTTCTCCATGATAATACCAAATCTTGTAACCCGGCATAAACCCATGACAATAAACGTGTGACCATACTTCATCTATCACGATTAATCTACGATTCCCACAATTCTTACAAGGGCAATAGATTTTACCGGTTTTTTTCGCTTTCTTCTGATTACCCGCAAATGCCATGAATTCCTGCAGACCTTCTCTGAATTCTTCTGTAACTAGGCCCGTGTCCGGAATTTGATGAGGCTTGTCCATCCATGATCGAAAATAATTATAAGGATCTGAAGAAGACATTTTTGTAAGGAATTAGATAAGAGAGTTTTTTTTTTTTTTGTGATTGCAAATGAAATGGTAGATACGTTTTTATAACCAAAATTCTGCGCGTATTCCGACGGATTTCCGACGGATGCAACATAGATATTATCGATGTCGGCAACGATGTCGGCAAGGCGACCATCTGTCGAACATCCGTCGGAAATCCGTCGGAAATTGTCCGACGGATGCCCGTGGTCGGAAATCCGTCGGTAACATGTCAGCAACATCAGTATTTGTCAGAATTCCGTCGGAAATCTGTCGGAATTTTTCCGACGGATTGTTATCGTCGGAAATCCGTCGGAAATTTCCGACGGATTTCCGACGGGTCAGATTTTCCGACGGATTTCCGACGGATGATACATTCGTCCAAATACCGTCGGAAATTTCCGACGGATTTATGGCCGTCGGAAATGGCCCTGTTTTCTTGTAGTGTTAATTGGCCTTGTTTTGGACTTGGATGCAAGTTAAAACAAGTGTTTGGCTTTGATCATGGTTTATGTGCCAAATCCCTTCAAGTAGCCCAGCAATGGCCTTAGCAAGTTTTCTAGTTCTTGCTCTTGTCATAGGTCCTTTCAGAACAAGCAACATATCTTCTGGTTCAAGCTCACTCTCGGTTGCATGCTCAGCTACAAGCTCATCTTCCTTGCTGCTGCTAGTCACGATCACATTATCCCCTCCTCTTGAAAAGGATTTGTCCTCAAATCTGGCTATCTGCAACAAAAGGGATTAAGTCAGCAACATTGAAGCTTGTACTAACTTTGTACTTACTTGGCAAGTCGATTTTGTAAGCATTGTTGTTGATGCGTTCTAAGATTTGAAATGGTCCTTCTCATGCATCTGCTTAACAAGTTCTGCTTTCTTTTTCTCATCAAGATTCACACGCTCATTCAAAGGTAAAGGGGTTAGATCCAAAGGTGTTAAAGGATTAAAACCATAAACCAATTGAAAAGGTGAGTACTTAGTAGCAGAATGAACAGCATGATTATATGCAAACTCAACATGAGGCAAACAAACTTCCCATGATTTCAACCTTCTAGATCACCCCAAATAGTTATTGGCTGCTGGATTTAGATCATAGGTTTTATGGGCTTGTTTTTGGGCTGGGTAATTCACGAAAACAAGTGAAGAACATTGTTGGGCTGTTGTTCTTGGATCATGTTTTAATTGGCCTTGTTTTGGACTTGGATGCAAGTTAAAACAAGTGTTTGGGCTTGATCATGATTTATGTGCCAAATCCCTTCAAGTAGCCCAGCAATGGCCTTAGCAAGTTTTCTGGCTCTTGCTCTTGTCATAGGTCCTTTCGGAACAAGCAACGTATCTTCTAGTTCAAGCTCACTCTCGGTTGCATGCTCAGCTACAAGCTCATCTTCCTTGATGCTTCTAGTCACGATCACATCACAACAGCTCCCTACTCACCGGAATCCAATAGAGTTGCTGAACGAAAGAACCAAACTCTCAAGAAAATGACGAATGCAATGTTGCAGGAATCTTGGTTAGCCCAGAACATGTGGGGGGGGGGGGGGGAAGCGCTACTTACCTCAAATTATATCCTGAACAAAATACCGCACAAAGTCACTGGGAAAACTCCCTATGAACTTTGGAAAGGTAATGTACCTTCGTATAAATACCTGAAAGTGTGGGGGGTGCTTGGCAAAAGCTGTAGTTCCACCTCCGTAAAAGGTCACCATCGGACCTAAGACGGTAGACTTTATTTTCATTGGATATGCGCATAATAGTAGTGCCTATCGTTTTCTAATACACAAGTCAAATGTATTAGGTATTCATGTGAACAAGATAATGGAGTCAAGGAATGCTTCCTTCTTCGAAGATGTGTTTCCATGTAAGGATAGAGGACATCCTAAACGAACTCGAGATGAACGAGATGCTAACAACGAAGCAAGCACTTCAGGCACTTCTAGAAACGAAGAAGCAGTAGAAGAAGAATAAGAAGAAGAAGTTGAACCTAGACGAAGCAAAAGAGCGCGTAAGGAAAAAACTTTGGCTCTGAGTTCATAATGGCATTTCTCGCAGAAAGTGGTCCAAGAACTTTCATGGAAGCAATGTCTACACCGATGCACCTTTTTGGAAAGCGGCTTCTAATAGTGAAATCAACTCCATTATGCAAAATCATACTTATGAATTAGTAGACTTACCGCAAGGTTGTAAACCTCTTGGATGCAAATGGGTCTTCACTACAAAGTTAAAATCTGATGGTTCTATAGACAAGTATAAGGCCAGACTTGTGGTGCAAGGATTTCATCAAAATGAAGGACTAGATTTCTTTGACACTTATTCTCTGGTGACAAGAATAACTTCGATATGTATGCTGATTGGGATTGCAGCATTAAGAGACCTTGAAATACATCAAATAGATGTCAAGACTGCCTTCCTAAATGGAGATTTAGAGGAAGAAATATATATGAATCAACCCGAGGGTTATGTTGTTCCTGGACAAGAGAAAAAAGTGTGTAGACTGGTAAGTCGTTATATGGACTTAAGCAAGCTCCAAAAAAATGGAATGAAAAGTTTGACAGTGTAATGATGTCAAATGGCTTTCACATTAATGAATGTGATAAGTGCATCTACATCAAAAGTACTCCACATGGGATACGTGCTGTTGTGTTTATATGTTGATGATATGCTCATCATGGGAAGCAACAAAAGCATAATCAAACAAACGAAGAATATGCTTAGTGGGAAGTTTGATATGAAAGACATGGGATTAGCGGATGTAATTCTAGGGATTAAGATTATTCAAAATTCCAAAGGAATAATTCTGTCTCAAGACCATTAGGCTACAAAAGTTCTAGAGCGGTTTAAGACCTACTTAAATGGGACTGTAAAAATTCCGCTTAACCCTCAACTTCATTTGACAAAGAATTCAAGTGAAGCCGTGTCACAAGTGGAGTATGCAAGAGTCATGGAAAGTCTTATGTACCTGACCAATTGTACTAGACATGATTTAGCGCACTCAGTAAACGTACTAAGTCATTACACGAGTAATCCAGGCCATACTCATTGGAAGGCCATAACTAGAGTATTGAATTATCTACGATACACTAAAAGTTATGGGCTGCACTTTGGTAAAGAACATGCCCTATTGGAAGGGTATAGTGATGCCAACTGGATATCAGATTCCATAAACCCCAAATCCACGAGTGGATATGTCTTTACTCTTGCCAGTGCAGCAGTATCTTGGAAATCTTCCAAACAAACACTCCTGGCCAGATCAAGCATGGAGTCATAGTTTATAGCTTTAGATAAAGCTGCAGAGGAAGCAGAATGGCTTCAGAACTTTCTGGAAGATATCCCGATGTGGGAAAAACCAGTGCCAGCTTTGCGTGTACACTGTGATAGCCAGTCGGCTATCTCTCGGGCACTGAGTAACCTATATAATGGTAAATCTCGTCATATAAGAAGACGACATAAGACCATTAGACATTTGATCTCAACTGGTGTACTTACGATAGATTACATCAAGTCGGCTGATAACTTAGCGGATCCATTCACCAAAAGTTTGCCGCGATATCAAATTCTAAAACCAATCAAAAGGAATGGGTTTAAAGTCTAAAGATAAAGATGACGTTTGACATACACCCCACCTATGTGACTGGAGATCCCAAGATCTAGGTTCAAAGGGAAAACGAAGTTGAGCTGATTCAAAATTGAGCACTGTGAGACTATGTCTCTACCCAGTTCCTAGGATGATAAAACAATGCTACCTGTGAATATTGAGAATAAGCATTGACTGTTAATGATTCCATAGCTTTGCACTAGTGGAGTATGATAGGATACTTCTTAAAGAAAGCTGATGGCAGATCACCTAGTGAGTGTGAAATGAGGGGCATTTTTAGGAGAATGAAAGAGAGGCTATATTCTCCAAGTTCACTCACGAAAAACCAGGAATGTTTAAGGCCAAAATGAACACAATAGAGAACACAGTTCTACGAGAAAACGTCGATGTGTAATACTTGTTGTCTCGGTTTACATCAAAGTCCAGGTGGTTCAAGACATCATGTTCACCTCCTGGCCAAGTAAACCCGACAGATATTAAAAATGATTGGTTCAAAGCTGAAAAATGCTACCTCTCAAATACAGTTACATTTTCGTATACTCTCGAAAAGTCTGTCTAGTCTAGTCAAGTCAAGTCTAGTCTAGTCAAGTATGTCTAGTTAAGTCTAGTCTGTTCAGTCTTCATATGTTTAGAGTCATTTCTATTAATGTGGGGGATTGTTGGAACAAAATTTTATAAAGCTTGATGGCTTTATAAAAATGTGTAAGTGTGAATTGAAATGAGGCCTATGGGCTAAGTGAGAATGTCTTGTGAATTGGCTAACTTAAGTTAGTGAGAGTGTATTTTGTCCCACATTGGAAGTTGGAAAACATTTCCTCTTGTATATATAAGACCACCTTTTTTGTGTTTCAAAGGAGTTGGAGAGAGAGAGAAAAAGACCACACTCGCGCCGCCGTCGCCTGGCCTGGCCGTGGCTCGTGGCTCGTTGCATTTTTTAATGGTTTTTGGGCTCTTGGGCTCTTATAGGTTAATGGTCGCTGGGCCTCCGAGCAATTATTTTTTGGGCCGATTTTGGATCGCTGCCCTTTTAGAATATTCTGCGAGAATATTCTTGTGCGTGTTTATCAAGTCAGTTAAACTTGATCAACAAGGCCGAACCCTAGCTCTCTCTTTTCCTATATATATGATGGTCTCTCTTGAGAGAAAGGCATCCGAAAAACACACAGAAAACACACCCAAAATTTCTAAGCAAAAGTTCCTTCAGTTCCCTACCGCGAAGACTAAGTCTTTTATTCGATAGTATCGTAGTATTACGTTCGACAGATCCGTTATCGAATGTTCGCGATAACGGATTCAATGGTTGTATCCTGGGACTCATGAATCAGATATTATACCGTCGCACTACGGGAGATTATTTGAGTTAATGAACGAGAGTTCTCTCGCCTCTATTGTTTTGTTTTAATTTCTTCCTTTTTACATCGATTTTAAACTTGTCTTTCCTTAACGTTTATTTGTATATTCGTGATTAAATCGCTATCATGTTACTGTGCAAATTTTTGGTCCTACAATAAAAACTCAACACATAAGTTTTCATTATTCATTGGCTAGCCGTTGTTGATAATGTAACACCGTTCCTAACTTCTGAAGAAGTAGAACCGGTCTATTACGGTCGCCAGTCTAAACCGTGTGGGTTTAGACGGTCAATTGGTCATGTTTGTTAAGATCCCAAGATTGCCAGAAAACACACCAAACACACACTATACATACATTTCCGTCCATCCTAACATGCACAAAGGGGAAAGAGAGAGGAGAATTGAATAATGGGAATTATTCAGTTGAGATAAGCCTTTGGAGATACACAATTCACTACAAACAATACGTAATTTACTACTTATGAAAGTCTAGACCTAAACATTGGCAGACCTAGATTTTTTTTACTGGGGTCATAATATTATACAAACATTAACAAGTAGAAAATAAATAGAAATACTAACTGTTTATATTTTGATGTCAAGGAAACACTGTGAATCTCAAGAGAAGAAAAGTAAAACAAGACATAAATTTAGAACAAAACCAGTCAAGATGGGGATTTGAACCTTTGTTTAGGGGTGTCATCCCCTTAAAACTTACCACTTTTGCTACACGATTTGTAGACAAATATATGCATTAATATAATATATTTATTTATTTTAGAGGTGTCATGTGACCTTATATGCTCTTAATGGATCCGCTCCTGGCACATACCCACAACAAGCCATCTAAATTGATCTAAATTGGTGTAAAGCATAACATTGTTTCGATTGACCAAATAGAAATTGTCAGATAATTCTATGTTTGAAAGAAATTGATCATTAACCTAAACCAATATGACAACTTCTTAGCAAATCGGAATCACTAATTCACTGCCACTTGGTTTGATGATTTTATTGCTGCGAAAAGTTTGATGAATGAAACCATTTTTTAATATAAAAAAAAATTGAAACTAACGTAAAAAACAGTGGATAAAACTCAGTAAATCGCTTCGAAGCGTAGGACAAATACTCATATACTAAATTACCACAATTTATTATAGAAGAAAAGTATTATTTGGGGAAGTTTCCAGGTAATTTCGGTATAGATAAGATTGGAGTCACTCCATGTATCATTTCAACAATTCATAAACAACATTACATATAGATCAAGTATTGGTTCTATATTTCAAGGGACTGTAGTGTGGCTAATGTCTTCTGGGTTTTGGAGTCGAGGACGTCTACATGGTGGAGATCTCCTGGCTAGTACTTGTGATGGACGGTGTTTGGCACTACCACCTCTGCATGATTTTGATGGTGGTGTGTATATGTACGGACCTGTGTCATAACTCATAAGTCATAACCCAAGATATTCAATCAAATATTTCAAATAATATGTATTTAAATGACAAATGTTGTGTTATCTAATCATATATATATTAAAAATTATCTAAAATATAATGATATTAGTAATAATAATTTTAAATGCATCTTAAATTTTAAAATTATTAAAAATATTTATTTGAAAAAAACACATTCAAATATACTGTAATTGAGAATATGCTATGTATTATTTTCTTTATGATTTCATGGTGTTTTAGAAGATTTTTTGGTTAAAAATACGAATTTTAATTTTATGGTTTTAAGTGATATTTTAAATCCAAATCATAGCAATTTTCTGAAATTCAACCAAAATCATCAAAATCATTTAAAATTTAGGAAAACTCAAATGCTTGTTGTCTGTTAGTGTATATATAAATACAAAATAATTTTTTTTTTCACAATATCTCTTGATATGTGAACAGACCTGGTAATTTAGCTCCTACGAGATGCATCACTAAAAATAGGCAAAGAAGAAGACGAAGCAAAGGAACGTGTGATGTCTTCATCGCCATTGTGCTCTTCTTCTTTCAATAGCTATAGAGATATTATTAGATATAATAAGTTTATATTTCAATGCATAATAAGTTTAAGTTATGTAGCATTTAATGAACGCGGTTGGTATGTTTGATACACTTCCCACGAAATTTCCACTTGTCGCGATAAGACTTCAAGACTTTTTTTTTCCTTAATACTTTTCAAACTCCACTATATAGATGTTAAATCAAGAATTTTGAAAATATCATCCAATTCAAAGAAAATAATGTCTTCTCTTAAATATAAATAATGCGGTCCAATCAAAGCTTATATAAAAATGAATTCAAACTTTTTAAAAACAAATTCAATATGCTTTTTCATTTTTTTGGCTTTTCTTATATAGACGTGGTGGAAATAAACGTTTTTACTTACTTGTAAGCAAATACAAAATATAGAAACAATTAGTTTCACCACATCTATTTAAGAAAAACCAAAGAAAAAGAAAAATAAAAACATATTAAATTTTAGAAAGAAATATGTATGCTCATTTTTATTCAAGCTTAACTAGACTAATGTCATATTTATCTAGTTTAAGGCTGATTAAATACTTATTAAAATGGAGTCTCGAAATCCATGCTTTTTTTGGCTTTGGGACAGAACGGCTCTGTGAACAGAGATATCATGTGACCACAATGTGGCCAAGGTGATCTCTCGGAGAAAAAATGAGAAGGGGAGTGTTATCACATTGAACTAGAAAACTGGTAACATCGTGAAGCTACGAGTCCCGGTCACACTTTAGCCAATTTCCTTTCTAAATATTGGGAACTCGCTTCATTGTTCTCCGGCAATCCAACCACCCCAAATTCTTCTTGTTACGTCTGCTTAAAAGCCGACAACAACTTTTTTCTTTAGCTCTGACTCCACTCTACTTTATATGTTTTGATAATTTTTGGAGTTGTAAGAAAGTGAGAACTACCAGAGGTCGATAGCCCGACTGAAAAGGTACTATGAGGTAATTCAAGAGGTCACATGATTGAGTGGTAGCTGGGACAGGTAAAATATTAAAAGTTAGTCCGGGCCTAGAAGGATGTACGAGTTTCGGCCAAGAACCTTCTAGTTATCCAAAAAATAAAAAGTGAGAACTCAAAATCTGTTTTTTTTTTAATTTGAGAACTTGTTCACCAAGTTAAACATTGAAGTCTTGTTTCTTTTAATGGGGAAAATTGCCTAAAAAAGCATGAACTTACAAATTATGGCCATTAAAAGTATCAATTATCGAGTCGGAAGTTTAAATCATCATAATTTGTTGATTTCAAAATTTAAATCTGAACTTTCATTGACTCGGCCAAAAAGAGTATGACGTTAAATCCGTAAACGAAACTCATAAACGGTGTTACAACTCCGTTGGTTTAATAAAACGACGCCGTTTCATCTCTAATCTAAAAAAAAAAAAAATCCACGTGTCACTACCCTAATGCGAGATTTCATTAGAATTCCACATGTCACATCTCTAATTTTGGAATCGGGTCGGGTATGTTCCTCATCGATCTGAGAATGCGAGATTTCAACAAGAAAGTCCCTTCATCAAAAAAAAAAACTGTTGAAATTGAAAAAAGTTGTTGACTTTACCAATCAGATCTGAGCTTTGATGTATAATCTCCGACGAACCAAGCTCGACGACACCGTTTTCCGCCGGTATACACACCATCGTCTCTAACCGTAAATCTGACCTTGACGAGCTCTTTCGCAGCTCGATCCAGCTAACGCATTTGAACCAGAGAGCCAAATCGTCTGCGAATTCGAGAAAGCTTGACTAGGCAAACCAGAGCCATTGATAAAGCTCTGTGTCATTGAAACCAAGAAGAACCACCTCCTCCGCCGGATGTATCTATGACTTCTTCGTCTCCTGCTTCATCGGAGTTGCCAAAGCCGTTAACTGTTCCACCTCCTCCGCCGGAAATCAAAGAGTTGAGCTCTCGAATCACTCTCTTTCGATGCTCTTGCTCAGCTGGATTCGATTTCTTCGCTCGTAGAAACCGGCGTCTTCATAGGCTGCGTAACCAATCTTTGTCGTTTCCATCGCTTGGCGTATGCTCCTTCATCCGTTGGCTCCCCCAATCGATGTTTTTGCCTCCGCTTATCCCCACGATACCCATGGGACGGCTCCATACTCACCGAGTCTGAGTCTCTGCCGCCGATTTTGTTCCTTCCTATCACCAGCGGCTGCCCGAATGGACAGAGCTACTCCAATCTCTCTCCGAGGCTGGTTACTTCTCAGATTCTTGCTCGTGATCGACCCAAGTTACTTGAGTAAGTAAAGCTGTTGTTTTCATCTCGTTAAACCATCTTTCGTGGGTTTTTTTTTTCCCTTGATTGAGTAAGTAAAGCTTCATGATATAAAAGGATCTATTTCTCTCTTAGGGTTTTTTCCTCAGAGAAGTTTAGCAGAGCTTCTATGGCGATGAAATTTTTTTCCTTATAGTAGTGACACGTGGATTTTTTTTTTAGATTAGAGATGAAACGACGTCGTTTTATTAAACCAATGGAGTTGTAACATCGTTTATGAGTTCCGTTTACGGATTTAACGTCATGCTCTTTTTGGGGAGTCAACGAAAGTTCGGGTTTAAATGTTGAAGTCAACAAAATACGATGATTTAAACTTCTGACTCGGTAGTTGATGCTTTTAATGGCCAAAATTTGTAAGTTGATGTTTTTTTAGGCAATTTTCCCTCCTTTAATGGGAAAATCATATCCTCTATATATATAGCCATTGTTTGGGATAAATACGGTATTTTCTACGTGGTCAAATTAATACGTGTTGTCACGTGTCGTCTATGATTTTTTACAGGTACGACCTCTTGGGTCAAACTGGGCCTTGTTTGGGTTTACACCCCAAACACCCCAGGCTTTTGCACCAGACATTAGAACCTACGGAACCAAGAGACCCGGCAAAAGCCACCTACCCCTAGGTTCCCCGTATCTGACAGTGCATGCCATGCTGTCAGACACAAAGAGGTTAGGGACTAAGTGGCCGGAGTAAGCGGTAAATTTAATTTATCATCCGTAATTGTAACATGGTATTTAACGGTTACTTCCAAATTTGAATTTAATATATATTTAATCAAGAGCTTACAATAACTAACCACTCAAATAGTAGAAAAAATAATCATCAAACTGATCAATTACTTTTGCAGTTTTGCCAGATAAATTACTACAAATACATGTATAAATTCGTAAATGATTATATTATTGATAAGCACTTTCTTTATGGGCCTTTTCCTCTCCGGGATTTGGAAGGAGGTACATATAAACGAGGTGGAGGGGGAGGCATAGGAGAAGACGGTGAGGGCTTACCTGTATAATATGCACAACATTATTTCATTAGTTTCTTCATTTAATTGCAACAATTGAATAATAAAAATAGATAAAGATCCGTATATGATATATATATATATATATATATGTATAACAAATCAGAAGACAAGGTTTTATGTACATTTTGTATCTATAAATAAAAAAATCCCTTTTGAAAAAGGATTAATAGAAATATACGTAACTATCGATTTCTAAATCATCACATAAGCATAATTTTTCCTTTTATTTCTCGATTAGTATATTTTTCAAATGCAATTTTAGAATGTTCAGTAAAATCATAAAATACCAGCATTGTTTATGTTTTTTTATTTCTCTTTCTAGATATGATTTCTCATATAACCGAGAGATAAAAATATGATTTAATAAGAATGTTATCCACGAAACACTCAAATGTAAAAGTAAAATAGGAATACGTATTTAACCTCTATACATATTCAAATTTACAGAAATCGACAGAAACCTCTAACGTATGCATGCTTCTTCTTAAAACAAGAACAAAAAAGACAAAACATGAAAAATGAGGGCAAATACGTATACTAACGTTGGGAGCGTTTGGCTTCGGTGAGTCCAACTTGAGAAGAGACAAATAAAAGCAGAAGAATCAAAGACAGAACAAGAGAAACTAAATGTGATGTCTTTGTAGCCATAATGGTCCACTTTATCACATTGGCTTATACCAAAAGATCACCTCATGATATATATATAGAAGTAAATAAAGCATCAATAAAATACAATCTCACCAACTACTTCTCCACTCAAACGCGTTCTTACTTTATTTGTCTGAAAAGAGGCTCTTCTATTCTTTGTTAATTTTCCATACGAAGACTTTTCTTCTTTGATATTTTCAGTACGAAGACCCATGATAGAGATATTTAACCAGATTTAGAGATTGCTGAATAATACGTTGTTATTGGAGTATATATATATTATGAGAGTATATAATCATATATTTATGAAACATTTACACTCACACACAATTTCTCAAAATGTAATTACACTCAAGGACACTTTTTTCTTTCTTTACCTCTCTCTTGTGTTTTTACTATTTTACTTCCATTATCATAACCTATCACATTTTTTCTTTTTTCTCTCTTTCCTCTCTTTTCCTCTTTATCGATTTTGTAAAGTTGCACACGATGGTTTATGTTTAACTCTCTTATTTATTCAATGGACCTTGAGGTCGATATATATACATTATTCCAAGATAGAGATAGACTTCTAAAGATATATATGAATCTAGAGCGATATATACAACACAAATATGAGACTCCTATATATACGGGATATGTCATTATCCGAAAGATATAGACATATCCTAATACCCCCCCCCCCCCTCCAAGCTAGAGTGTACAAGTCTTGGATGCCCAACTTGGAAAGGAAGATATCGAACTCCTTACGGCCCAAAGCCTTAGTGAGTATGTCTGCCAATTGGTTCCCAAAAGAAACATGGGCAGTTTTGAGTATACCATCTTCAATGTCATCACGCACGAAGTGACAATCTAGTTCAACGTGCTTCGTTCGTTCGTTAAATATCGGGTTAACACTTATATGAAGTTCCGCTTGACTGTCACAATAGAGAGTCATCGGTTTGTCATGAGAAATGCCGAACTGAAGAAGCAAAGCCTTGAACCAACGAAGCTCAGCTACAGCGTCCGCCATTGCCCTATATTCTGCATCCGTCGAAGATAGAGACACTGTCTTTGTTTTCCTCGTTTTCCAAGAGACGTGAGATGTGCTAAGTTGACAAAACCAGCCAGTGACGGAACGCCGAGTCAATGAGCAACTGTTCCAATCCGCATCACACCAAATGGTGAGATGAAATGGTGAATCCGATCGAAGCAAGATTCCTTGTCCAAGTGTACCTTTGAGATATCGAACTACCTTCAACGCAGCTTGCCAATGTTCTTCCTTAGGTTGTTACATGTACTGAGAAAGAACATGAATATCGTAAGAAAGATCAGGCCGTGTTGCATTGAGGTAGACAAGTCGACCGACCAAACGCTAGTAAGAACGTGGGTTGGAGATGTTGGGGCCAGAAGCTAGTGAAAGTCGATGGTTTTGATCGATCGGAGAGCCAACTGGTTTGCTGCCGAGTAGACCAGCTTCACTAACAATATCCGTACGTGCAATACTTCCGTTGACAAAGATAGAACCCAGTTGGACTGCGTGCTACTTCCAAGCCAAGAAAGGACTTGAGAAGCCCCAAATCCTTCATATGAAATCGAGTGGATAAATAAGTCTTGAATGTCGAAATTGAAATCGGAATCGATGTGTTTCCTGATATAATCAAGTCGTCAACATAGACAAGTACTTGTAGAGACACGCCATTCTTGAAGAATATGAAGAGAGAATAATCTGCACATGTCTGAACAAATCCAAAATCTCGAAGTGCATGTGCTAGTTTGGCAAACCAGCATCGCGGTGCTTGCCGTAAGCCGTACAAGGACTTGCATAGACGACAAACTCGTGATTCTGTTGAATCGCTAAATCCCGGAGGAAGACGCATGTAAAATTCCTCTTTGAGGTCACCGTGAAGGAACGCCTTGTAGACGTCCATTTGGTGAACTTCATTATTTTGTTTCGCAGCAACGTCGAGAAAGAGATGAACCGTTGTCATTTTTGCTACAGGCGCGAAAGTGTCCTTGTAATCGACATCTTCAATTTGATGATTACCCAAGACAACCAGTCGTGCCTTATAGCGTTCGATGGACCCATCAGACTTGTGTTTGATGCGAAAGACCCACATACAGCCGAGAACAGATTTTCCTCTAAAGCTGTAATTTCGCGTTTCATCGCGTCATACCAAACTTTGTCTTTCATTGCTTCCTTGTAAGATCGAGGTTCAGTTGCCATTGTAATAGCAGCTAAAAGCTGGGATTGTTAGCGGAGAAACGATCACAAGTGTGATAATCGGACACGGGAAAGACTGTACATGATGATTGATGTGGAGTGGAGGTCGTGAGAGAAGAAGTAGAGGGGATTGAGACTGTGTTCACCATAAAACCTTTGAGACGAGTCGGAGGTAATTTGGGTCGAAGACCACGACTTAGAGCCTCAGTGTCGTCCGTAGTATCGAGTTCGGTAGTAGAATCGGGCTCTTAAGCAGGAGACGTAGATGAGTCAAGCTCAGTCGTGACAGGCGAGGATCGATCTGGCATATGAAGAGCTTCAGGAAGATGCGGTGAATCGAGTTCAGTTTCAGTGAAAAATATAGGAGAGTCAATAATCAGAGTAGAAGCGCAATCAGACGTGATTTTTGGTGTTGAGAAGGGAAAAGTATCTTCTTGAAAAACGACATCTCGAGAAATAAAGAAAATTTCCTTTTCAAGATCGTAAAGCCTTCATCCCTTTTTGCCGTAAGGATAGCCCATGAATACACACTTGCAGCTACGATAAGCAAACTTATCGCCCTTGTGATCGAGATTGTGAGCAAAGCACATGCTTTCGAACACGCGCAGATGAGTCATGGAGGGAGGTCACTCATATAGTAATTCGAATGGAGTCTTCCCGTCAAGCAACTGTGACGGAGTTCGATTAATCAAATAACATGCCGGGAGTGCACATTCAGCCCAGAAGTCAATCGGTAGACCAGCCTGAAATCTGAGAGCGCGAGCTACATTTAAAATGTGTATGTGCTTTCGTTCCACGCGTCCATTCTGTTGAGGAGTTCCAACACATGATGTCTCATGTACAATCCCTTGTGAAGAGAAATACTTTGAAAAACAAGTGAATTATGTCCCGTTATCGCTTCGTATGATTTTAACAAAATCACCAAATTGCAGTTGTACTAAAGCCAAAAAATCTCGTAAGTGAGAAGAGACGGTCGTTTTGTCAGGTATGAGATATATCCATACTCCTCGTGAGAAGTCGTCGACAATTGTTAAAAAATATCGTGAACCACCAGCAGCGACCGATCGATACGGTCCCATAAGTCGCAATGAATCAAACCAAATCTTTTATTCGCTTTATTTGAACTAAGGGGAAAAGAACTTCGAGTTTGCTTCGAAAGAAGATAAACTTCACAACTTGTAGACAAATGCTCAAAACTACTAGAACTAACTTTAACACCAGGAAGTAAAGCCACAACGCAAGGAGACGGATGACCCAGACGGCGATGCCACAAAGCTACATCATCACCAACACTTGTCTGATATGCAGTCACAGTCTCAATCCCCCGGAAGTGGTAGAGTCCTTCTTTCTCACGGCGCCCCGCTCCAATCAGCGTCCCCGTGATGCGGTCCTATAAGACAACAAGTTTATCAGTGACTTGTCCGATGATGTAGTTATATATGAGAAATTGCCCAAACAAAATCAAATTGGTGTGAAAACCATCGACAAAATAAACGGTTTTCATCACGAGATGAGACGTTAATCAAACTGTGCCTTGTCTAAAAGACAGCACATTTTTCCCAGCCGGTAAAGAAACTAATACGGGCGAGATGGTTCGAAGATCGTGAATAAGATCAAGACGACCAGTCATGTGGTGAGTTGCGCCCGTATCAAGAATCCAAAAAGGATCGTTCTTACCATTGAGGCGGTCTCTGTCAGGAGCTTGATTTTGAGAAAACAAGCTCATGAGAGTCTGCCACTATGCATCGGAGAATCCGGTAAGACCTTGTCGATCGTTCTCGGTAAGAGAAAAATTGGCGTTAACCGGAGGTGAAGCACCAATGATTTGAGTGGAATTTGCACAAGCATGTTGACCCCTTCCTTGACCAGTAGACATAATGTTGGTAGCCTGGATGTTGATTTGGTTTCGTGGCCTATCACCCCACCATGGTGGAAATCCAATAACCCGAAAGCACCTGCTAGCTTCGTGACCTTGACAACCACAGCGTGTACACATGACATTCGGATCTTGTTGCCGTCGAGGAGTATTCTGGTCCGAGACTCTACGGATGTTGGATGAATTTTGAGCCACAAAGCCCATGATTGGAGCAGCCTCCTTGCGTGCACTCTCCTGCACCGTTTCGTTTTGAATGATAGTTTGGTAGACTGCATCAAGGTTTGGTAGAGGCACATGTGCACAGAGCTGAGATCTGACGGCACTGTGAGTGGAGTCATCAAGCCCATATAGAAAATCATGAACACGGAGAAAGTCTCGTTCTGCCTCATCGTGAGTGCAAGTTTTGATCGTCAAACAGTCCGCCATCGCATCCCAGATCTTCGTCAGTCTACCAAAGTAATCGTTAACCGTGGAGCCAGCTTGTCGACAGAGGGCAAGTTGTCCTCGCAATTGTTGAAAACGTGCTCCACTTTTCAAGGCAAATCAATGTTGTATATGATCCAACAAATCTTTCGCCACTTCTTTGTGAGAGATAATAGATCAGAGTTTATCATTGATCGTCAATTTGATCCACGTCACGAGCAGATGGTTATTTACCATCCAATCCTCAACATCCGGTGAGTTCAACGCCGGTTTCGGGATGCTTCCATCGATGAAGCCAAATTTCTTCCTGGAACTCAGAGCAATTCGTAAGTTCTTAGCCCACTCGTCGTAATTTAGGCCATTCAACAAGGGCCTCGAAATTACAGCTCCAGGATTGTCTCCGGAGGTCAAGTCGTACGGCGAGATCGTCTTTCTCGCGGTTTCGTTAGGTGTCACTGTCATAGCTCCAGTCGGTTCAGTCATGTCGATTGAGTCAAATCAAGGAGAGTTCATATGAAAAACAAAGATCGTGTGTAACCAGAGATCGAAAAGAAGCTGAGTAAGATTGGAGCAAAAAATCAAACGTAAAAGAATTGAATATTGTTTTCAAGCTCTGATACCATGTAAAGTTGCACACGATGGTTTATGTTTAACTCTCTTGTTTATTCAATGGACCTTGAGGTCGATATATATACATTATTCCAAGATAGAGATAGACTTCTAAAGATATATATGAATCTAGAGAGATATATACAACACTGATATAAGACTCCTATATATACGGGATATGTCATTATCCGAAAGATATTGACATATCCTAATAGATTTTGTTTATTTTTTCTCTTTCGTCTTTTGTTTCATTTTCTCTTCCCTCTTTAAAATCACTTATATGTATATATGCATTAACATTTCAAAAGTATAACAATAGAAGTTGAAAACAAAAATTATAACAATAGAAATTTCTATTTTTCTGGTTTGTTGTGGATTAACCGAACCGAACCCAATTTAAAAAAAAAAAAATACCCGAACCAGTTCTAAAATTTGGGTACCCAAAACCCGAAAGAACCGACCCTAACCCGAACGGGTACTCGAATGTCCAAGCCTAGAAAGATAATTAATTTATAGGTAAGAACTAAATCCGTCAGTTACAGCTCGTCGAAAATCAAATTTGGTCGGATTTTCGTCGGAACATTCCGACGGACACTGGTCGTAACTTTCCGATAGATTTTCTGTCGGATTTTCTGATGGATTTTCGACAAACAATTCCCGTCGGAGGGATTTTCGATGCTTTTCCGACGGAGTTTCAGTAAAAATAGTGTAATTACCAAAATATAGAAAATATAAGGGGTATTTATGTAATTCTTTCGGTATTTACAAAATGTCATATACTTTTCAGTATTTACAAAAATATCTTAAGAGTAAGAATATTAATAGTTTTGGTGTGTTTATGTAAATACCAACACTTAAGAGGTATTTTGGTAAATACTAAAAACATTGGGGTTCGATATGAAGTATTTGTTTAAATACTAAAATATGCATGATACTTATGTAAAAATACCCAAATATATGGGATACGTTAGTAAAAATAGTAAAAATTATTAATAGTTTTGGTGTATTTATGTAAATACCAAAACTTAAGAGGCATTTTGGTAAATACTAAAAGCATTGGGCTCCTATGTAAAAACTAAAAGATATGAGACGTATTTCTTTAAATACTAAAATATGCATGAGACTTATGTGGATACCTAAATATATGGGATACTTTGGTAAAAATAGTGTGTAAATAGCAAAAATATTTGGTACGTAAGCATCATTTATTTTTTTATACATACAAATATTTTAAAATATTTAAACAAATCAAAATTATGTGTTCAAATTTACTTATGTTTCCACTAATTTTCCTATTCTGTTAAAAATTAGCAAAAATAAATAAAGTATCTTAAAAAAAAAAATTTATATAACATTTAGGTGAAACATCATTTTTGAATTTAATGAAAAAGAACATGCCATATATAAATGAGTTCAATCATTTGTAAGAAACATCAGACATCAAAAGTTGTGGAAAGATTAATTAATTATATAGAAAATTAATTAATATTATTAAAAATACTAAAAATATATATTTATACTATATTCTAGGAGATATATAAATATCTAGGATATATATATATATACACTTATATGTATATATATAAATAGAATCTATGTCATGTATATAAATTAATATACAGCATACGTATTATATATATTTAAGTATGTACAATCATGTTTATATATTTTAATATATATGTAGTGTACAATATTTCTATATAAGTGTACATATATAGAAATATATAAAAATAAATTTCTGTATAAATAGAATCTTTATATTTATAAATCTATCATTTATTTCTAAATAAATTTATGTATACGTTTATAAATAAACTGTTTATTTATACATAAGTTTATAAATAAGTTTATATTTTATTTATATATATATTATAATAAAGTTATGTATGAATAGATACTGTTTATAAATTTTTATATGCGATTTATAATATATAAACGACATACACATGCGATGTATAATATATAAATTAATATACAAACGTTATAAATATAACACAAATAAATTATTTTATAAGTATAATTATACTCTCTATATACATATGGTGTAATATTTACTATATAAACTTATATATATTTGTAAAAAAAACTACTATATATATACATGTGTATGTATGTTTCTATGCTTAAGCATATGCATATGTATGTAAATGTATATGTATGAATGTATGCATGTATGCAAATGCAAATGCAATAAAGTACTAATATATTGTTTCTCCTAACGAGAAATTTGGTTTCTGATTCAGCTCATGAAACCTCTAAAGTCTAACAGAAAAAGAACTCAAACACGTAAAAGCAAAGTAAAGAAAGCATTTTGAGCAAGAAACAATTGGACGACAAGCTTAAATTCAAGTCCAAAGCATTAAACAATGATTCAGAGAAACCTATATAACACAATTGTGGTAAGAGAGGTACCTGATATTTTAATGTTCCCATGACTCCACTTATCGAGGGATTTCAAGTAAACTACATATTAAGATCTGCAAATAGTGAGATGATGGTGAGTGGAGAAGTTCGAACTCAAGAAAAATGAAAAAAAAAACAACTATTTCCTACATATTCTTACCAGAAATCCAAGAAATAGCAATCGTAGTGGTAATAACTCTTTTCGCAGAGCAAACTATTCCAACAGCAAACATTGTTGTTAAAATGAATGCTGTAATATCTCCTGAAATTTCAAGTTTATGCAAAAGGGTATGTGAGGACGAAGTGTGATATTCAAGAATAAGGACCTACCTTTACGATGGTCCAATCAATTCTCATAGGCTTGGGGACCAAGTATTCATGCTAATAAGTCGCCCAGCTAAAAAAACAAAAGGAAACATGAGCAAAATGAGTCACCAAGTTTCTTTGAAATCAAAGGAAGATAATTTCGCCGAGAAAGTGACTGAGATATTCTTACTAGTAATCAATGACTGCATAGTTGATTGGACTGAGAGAAAGACATTTTACCAATCCCATACAGCCATGATCTGGAATTTGAAGACCAGAACTCTAGCAGTTTCAGATTCTTCCCGTTCAGAAGAGGAAAATTCATTTGCTTGTCCCTGAAAAACCGAACACTAGAGTAAAATAAAAGAAATTATAATTTATCGTTTTCGTCTTCTTTCGATGGATTGTTGCATAAAGTCGAATCAATTCTCACCTATTTGAGTGAGTTTAAGGTTTATGGTAATCATATCACCTTGATTAACTCAGGGTAGGGACTGCTCCTTGCTATGTTGTTACTTGACAATTCTTGGTTTGTTTTGTGTTTGGTGAACATCAATTTCAACGAATCCAACCTGTACTGTTTTGAGATAGTAACTTGGCAGGAGATATTTTAGAAATTTAAGTTAGATAATAATAAAATTTGAGATGATAAATCTGAGTTAAGTATCTAGATAGATTAGGAACATATATTTGGATGCATTCTAAGACGAATTTTACTATTAAAAGCATGTATGTACGTTTGTATACGTATGTATGCATGTATGTATGTTTTGTATGTATGAATGTATGCATGTATGTATGAAAGTATGAATGTATGTATGAATGTCTGAATGATATATGTATGTATGTATGCAAGTATGTATGTATGTATGCATATACGTATGTATGTATGTATGCACATATGCATGTGTATTTAAGTGATCCAGAAACTCTAGAGGAATTCTCCTTGGAACGGATCCAATTCGTTTCTAGAAACAATATTATGTATATTTCTCCTAAAAAGAAATCGAAACAAAACCCATTGGTAAAGTTTGTTTCCATGTAGAATAAAATTCTAAAGCAAAGTAAAGAAAGCATTTTGAGCAATAAACAGTTGGACGACAAACTTAAATTCAAGTCCTAAGCATTTAACAATGATTCAGAGAAACCCGTAACAAAATTGTGGTGAGAGAGGTACCTGATATTTTAATGTCGCCATAACTTAAGATTTATCAAGTAAACTACATATTAAGAACTGCAAATAGTGAGATTATGATGAGTTGAGAAGTTTGAACTCAAGAAAAACGCAAAAAAAAACAATTACTATTTCCCACATGTTCTTACCAAAAATCCAAGAGCATATAGTAGGGGTAACTCTTCTCGCAGAGCAAACTATTCCAGTAGCAAACATTGTTGTTGTGCAAAAAGGAATGTGAGGACTAGGTGTGATTTTCAAGAATAAGGACATACATACGATGGTCACCAAGTTTCTTTGAAATCAAGGAAGACTGGATTTTCAAATTTCGCCAAGAAAGTAACTGAGATATCATGAGAGAAAGACATTTTACCAATCCCATACCGCCATGATCTGGACTCTCAAGACCATAACTCTAGCAGTTTCAGATTCTTCCCGTTCAGAAGAGGGAAATTTATTAACTTGTCCCTGAAAAAAACGAACACTAGAGTAAAATAAATCAGTTTTTTTTTGTATCAAAATAAAATAAAAGTAAACTTACGTTCTCGTCTTATTTCGATGGATTGGTGCATGAAGTCGAATCAACTAAGGTTTATGGTAATCATATCACCTTGTTTCAGCTCAGGGTGCATTTCACCGAATCCAACCTGTACTGTTTTCACATACTAACTTGGCACTATTCATGGAATATATGTTAGCAAATCAAGCTAGACGGTAATTATAACATCTGAGATGATAAATCTGAGTAACACATCTACATATATTACAAAAGGAAAGCAGGCTAGATAGTTAGTAACAAAATATGAGTTAGGTTCTCACAGCTTATCAATATATATTTTGGATGCACAACTAAGATTAATAAAAAAGCATGTATGCATGTATGAATGTATGCATGTATGAATGTTATGCATGTATGAATGAATGAATGTATGGATGCATGCATGAATGAATGTATGAATCTATGAAACTCTAAGGAATTTTCCTTTAATACGAGGGAAAAGCACGTTAACAAAGATCACTTCGAACGGATCTAATCATGTCCAGAGAGAGTATTATGTCTTTCTCCTAAAAAGAAATCAAAACAAAACCATTTGGAAAATTTGGTTCCATGAAATGGAAGAACCAAATATAATAAAATTCTAAAGGTTCTCCTAATTGGTTTCTGAGTTGAAATCAGAAACCAACTTGTAAAGTCTAGCTCCAATAAATACTATGAAAATTGCTGCAAGCAGAAGAAAGCAAAACAAAAAATTCGAAGAAACATATAGTAAAAAGTATTCGTTTTTCAAGTAACGAAAACTTCAAACACAGATACAAAAATAGAAAGACCAAGCAGAGGTAACTCTGATTATAACTACTTCAATTAACAGCAGACAAAAATACTTCAATTTAACATACGATTGTGGATAGAACAAACAAGAAAAGGTAAGAACAATCAAGATAATTGCAACTCAGTCAGGCATTTTAACAAACACTTAAAGGACATTAAATCTCAGAACATATAAAAGAAAGAACCACGAGAGTCATAAAATGAAATGTTTGACCAAACATTCTATACCTAAAGCGTATAATCCAGAAAGATTTAACAATAAACAAAGTAAATCATATCACTAAGCCTCTATAAACATGGCGACGAAATTCAATAAACCAAGGGAACCAAATCAGAACGATGAGAAAGACGAATTTCGATTGCTTTTACCTTTTGGAATTTTAGCGTCCTCTCGCCGACACAGGGGAAGAACAAAACCCTCGAAACCAAACACGAAAGGAAAAAAACAAAGATTCACATTGATAAGGACGAAATGTTTGATAGAAATCGTCAACTCTATCAGAACGATGAGAAAGACGAATTTCGATTGCTTACCTTTCAGAATTTTAGCGCCGTCTCGTCGACGCAGGGGAAGAACAAAACCCTCGATACCAAACACGAAAGGAAATTTAAAAAAAGATTCAGAACGATAAGAAATTAATCATTGATAGAAATCGTCAACTCTGAATTCGGTTCCTTACCTTTTCTTAGTTTGAGTGATCTCTTGGAGGAAGAACAAAATGATGATCAAGAGATAGATGACGAAAGATGAGAGAGAGAATAAAAAAAAATTAGCCATGAAACTGTAATTGGCTCGTGTATATATATGCTCGGATCAGAAATAAGATTATAACGGTCGTAATTATATTTGAATTTTAAAATGATCTACGCTCCTTGATCCGAACCTGATTGAAGAAAATTACAATGTCGTGTTTAAACGATTGTGTTTAAACGATCGGGTTTTAAATTACAACGGTCGTGTTTAAACACAAGATTTTAAACATTGTTTTTTTTTCTTTAAATTCAAATGCTTTAAATCGTTCATTCAATTAATTGTCTGTTTCGAATAATCTCAAGATTCCTTTGACTTAAGACTCAGATGTTGTGATGGGTAAAAAAAAAGTGATGCAGCAAGATATTTGGAAATATTTTTACTATTATATTTTATTCTAGATTTTATAGGTTTTAGGGTTTTAGAATTTATTATAAATAGCTTTTAGGCATATACTAGTATTCAGTTTTCTATGATTTAATAAAAAATAAGATTTTCTAAAGAGTTTTTGATAAAGCACTAAGAATAGTATTTTCAAACCCTAGTTTTCTGGGTAATCTTAGATCAACGGATCTTTAGTTCTATCCCTAGAAGCTTCCGCTTCATTATTTGGTATCGGAGACACGTTCTTTGATTTCTTAATCAGAGACCGATTTTCGATGTCATGGTGAGTGACAACATTTATACTTTCGAGGACGAATGTCCTTTTGTCGAGAGAGAATACCATGAGATCTACAAAGAGATCTATGGTGATCCGATCTACGACACCTATGAAGACAACGAGATCTACAGAGAGATCTACAGTGATCCAATCTACCACATCTATGAAGATGATATCCTAGTTATTGGTTATGTCGAATTCATATTCCAAGAAGACACTTTTGTGATTATGATTCGTGCAGATTCGGTATGTGAAGGTTCCGTCCAAGATCCGGTTTGTGCACAAACAAGATATCATCAACAAGAAGAAACCAAATCGATATGGAAAAACCGATTGAAAATTCGAGGACGAATCTTTCTTGGTCGGCAAGACCTGATGCAGCGCAGATTGAAGATTCGAGGACGAATCTTTCTTGGCCGGCGAAACCTGATGCAGCAAGATATTTGGAAATATTCCAAATATATTTATTATTATCTTTTATTTAATTAATTAAGATTATTCTAGATTTTATAGGTTTTAGGGTTTTGGAATTTATTATAAATAGCCTTTTAGGCCTATGCTTGTATACAGTTTTTGATAATTTAATAAAAAGGAGATTTTCTAAAGAGCTTTTGATAAAGCATTGAGAAAAGTATTCTCAACCCCTAGTTTTCCGGGTATTCCTAGAATCAACGGATCTCTAGTTCTATCCCTAGAAGCTTTTTCTTCATCATTACCTGATGCAGCGCAGATTGAAGATTCGAGGACGAATCTTTCTTGACCGGCGAGACCTGATGCATCGAGATATTTGGAAATATTCCAAATATCTTTATTATTATCTTTTATTTAATTAATTAAGATTATTCTTGATTTTATAGGTTTTAGGGTTTTGGAATTTATTATAAATAGTCTTTTAGGCCTATGCTTGTATACAATTTTGATGATTTAATAAAAAAGGAAATTTCCTAAAGAGCTTTTGATAAAGCACTAAGAAGAGTATTCTCAAACCCTAATTTTTCGGGTATTTTTAGAATCAACGGATCTCTAGTTCTATCCCTAGAAGCTTTCGCTTCATCATTACCTGATGCAGCGTAGATTGAAGATTCGATGACGAATCTTTCTTGGCCGGCGAGACCTGATGCAGCGAGATATTTGGAAATATTCCAAATATCTTTCTTTTTTTTTAATTAATTAAGATTATTCTAGATTTTATAGCTTTTAGGGTTTTGGAATTTATTATAAAAAGCCTTTTAGGTCTATGCTTGTATTCCGGTTTTTATGATTAAATAAAAAAAAAAATATCTCCTAAAGAGCTTTTGATAAAGCACTAAGAAGAGTATTCTCAAACCCTAGTTTTCCGGGTATTCTTAGAATCAACAGATCTCTAATTATATCCCTAGAAGCTTCCGATTCAGCATTTGGTATCAGAGCCAGGTTCTTTGATTTCTTAATCAGAGACCGATTTTGGATGTCATGGTGAGTGAAAGCATCTATACTTTCGAGGACGAAAGTCCTTTTGTCGAGAGAGAATACCATGAGATCTACAAAGATATCTATGGTGATCCGATCTATGACACCTATGAAGACGACGAGGTCTACAGAGAGATCTACGGTGATTCAATCTACCACATCTATGAAGATGATGTCCTAGTTATCGATCATGTCGAATTCATATTCGAAGAAGACAGTTTTGTGATTATGATTCGTGCAGATTCGGTATGTGAAGGTTCCGTCCAAGATCCGGTTTGTGCACAAACAATATATCATCAACAAGAAGAAACCAAATCGATATGGAAAAACCGATTGAAAATTCGAGGATGAATCTTTCTTGGCAGGCGAGACCTGATGCAGCGAAGATTGAAGATTCGAGGACGAATCTTTCTTGGCCGGCGAGACATGATGCAGCAGGATATTTGGAAATATTCCAAATATATTTATTATTATCTTTTATTTAATTAATTAAGATTATTCTAGATTTTATAGGTTTTAGGGTTTTGAAATTTATTATAAAAAGCCTTTTAGGCCTATGCTTGTATACAGTTTTTGATGATTTAATAAAAAAGGAGATTTTCTAAAGAGCTTTTGATAAAACATTGAGAGTATTCTCAAACCCTAGTTTTCCGGGTATTCGTAGAATCAACGGATCTCTAGTTCTATCCCTAGAAGCTTTCTCTTCATCATTACCTGATGCAGCGCAGATTGAAGATTCGAGGACGAATCTTTCTTGGCCGGCGAGACCTGATGCATCGAGATATTTGGAAATATTCCAAATATCTTTATTATTATCTTTTATTTAATTAATTAAGATTATTCTTGATTTTATAGGTTTTAGGGTTTTGGAATTTATTATAAATAGTCTTTTAGGCCTATGCTTGTATACAATTTTGATGATTTAATAAAAAAGGAAATTTCCTAAAGAGCTTTTGATAAAGCACTGAGAAGAGTATTCTCAAACCCTAATTTTCGGGTATTCTTAGAATCAACGGATCTCTAGTTCTATCCCTAGAAGCTTTCGCTTCATCGTTACCTGATGCAGCGTAGATTGAAGATACGAAGACGAATCTTTCTTGGCCGGCGAGACCTGATGCAGCGAGATATTTGGACATATTCCAAATATCTTTTTTTTTTTAATTAATTAAGATTATTCTAGATTTTATAGCTTTTAGGGTTTTGGGATTTATTATAAAAAGCCTTTTAGATCTATGCTTGTATTCAGTTTTTTATGATTTAATAAAAAAAAAAAGATTTCCTAAAGAGCTTTTGATAAAGCACTAAGAAGAGTATTCTCAAACCCTAGTTTTCCGGGTATTCTTAGAATCAACAGATCTCTAGTTCTATCCCTAGAAGCTTCCGATTCAGCATTTGGTATCAGAGCCAGGTTCTTTGATTTCTTAATCAAAGACCGAGTTTGGATTTCATGGTGAGTGAAAGCATCTATACTTTCGAGGACGAAAGTCCTTTTGTCGGGAGAGAATACCATGAGATCTACAAAGATATCTATGGTGATCCGATCTATGACACCTATGAAGACGACGAGGTCTACAGAGAGATCTACGGTGATCCAATCTACCACATCTATGAAGATGATGTCCTAGTTATCGATCATGTCGAATTCATATTCGAAGAAGACAGTTTTGTGATTATGATTCGTGTAGATTCGGTATGTGAAGGTTCCGTCCAAGATCCGGTTTGTGCGCAAACAATATATCATCAACAAGAAGAAACCAAATCGATATGGAAAAACCGATTGAAAATTCGATGACGAATCTTTCTTGGTAGGCGAGACCTGATGCAGCGCAGATTGAAGATTCGAGGACGAATCTTTCTTGGCCGGCGAGACATGATGCAGCGAGATATTTGGAAATATTCCAAATATATTTATTATTAGCTTTTATTTAATTAATTAAGATTATTCTAGATTTTATAGGTTTTCAGGACTTTGGAATTTATTATAAATAGCCTTTTAATTAGGCCTATGCTTGTATTCAGCTTTTGATGATTTAATAAAAAATGAGATTTCCTAAAGAGCTTTTGATAAAGCACCGAGAAGAATATTCTCAAATACTACTTTTCCGGGTATTCTTAGAATCAACGGATCTATAGTTCTATCTCTAGAAGCTTCCGCTTTATCAAAAAGGGAAAAAACTTTCAAAATACACTAACTATATAATATTTTCTAGAAAAACACATGAACTTTTTCGACTTCCAGAATAAAACATAAACTATTAATAATTTCTTTTTTAATACTCAAACTATTAATCACTCCCTCTTTAATACTCAAATTATTAAATTTCGTATATTTTACATCATTTATATTTTGAAAACCGATTTTGCCCTCATTTATTTTCTAAATTTGATTTATTTTATTTGAAACAAAAAATTAATGAATTATAAAAATAAATAAAATTATTTTATTTCATAAAACCCAAAAAGGGAATCGGAAAAAGAAGCTATAGCGTCGGACAAATGCACAAATAAACCACATGTTACAAATTCTGGCGAAACTAAAACAGAAAACGGAGGAAAACTACGACTGGTCAGAGGAAATCTTTGGGCCACATAGAGACTTCACTTCCAAAATGGCTTAGTCCTCTATGGAGGCTTGAAGGCTGGCACAAACCTCCACCGCTTACCATAAGCCTCCTCTGAAATAAATAAAACACTTCAAAGCATTTGGTCTCGACGAGCGGCGGAGTTGTGGATCCTCTACGGGTGTATTAACCCGTGTAGCCATACTAACTGGATCAACGGTATCCTGAGATGTCCCAACTGTTGGTGTTGAGGATTGTTCCATACGGGAACGTGATGCCGAGCTGTTCCAGGTGGAAAAACGAGCCTGCTGCTCAAACATCGTCGCTATACGATGTGCTTCAGCAATCGTTGTTGGGTCGAATTGAACGAGAGCATTCTGGAGTTGCGGTCGAAGTCCTTTGATAAAACGACAGACAAGTTGTATCTCGCTATCCTAGAGTTCGTTTCTTGTCAAAATCTGCGAGAATTCATCCGCGTAATCCTCTACACTACTACTCCCTTGCCTTAAATTTTGCAATCGATGTTACATCGTGCGATCATAGTTATGTGGCAAATAAGTTTAGCGTAAGTGCTTCTTTAGTTTCTCCCAAGACTGAATGGGTTCCTTTCCCGTATGCGTACAAGTTGACTTAAGCTGTTTCCACCAAGATGACGCGTGACCGCGAAACCTCATCGCACCAATGGTACGCGACGATCAACTGGTACTTGTTTAAAATCAAGAGCACCTCTTCGACCGAAACTATCCAATCGAGCAAATCATCACCACAAACTCCTCCTGGAAACTCGGGAAGGTCCACCTTGAAGCTGATTTCCCATTTGTTATCATGACCATCACCGTTGTTTTAGCGAGGGCGGAGTTGATCACCATGACAAACTCGATGATGATGCTCGTCTTCCTCATCCTCGGTCTCAACCACGCGATTGGCGAATGGATTATCATCTCCGTTGTTCTCTTGCTCACATATCGGATTAAGGTCATTCAAGCGAGTCACCAACATCTCTCCCATCTCATGAATCGATGCGTGAATTGTGGCTTGAATAATTTCATGCATCGCTAGGAGTGTGGTTCGGAGTTCAGCCCACTCGGCCGTGGGGCCGTGATTGTCACCGGCGGTGTTGGTAGTGTTCTTCTTCGGAGGCATCATTGAAGACACACACACATGAACGTGTTCATTCTGATACCAACTGATAGAGATTGGAAGCTACGAAATAAGACTAAGGCAAGAACTCGAGGAAAACTCGCAACGATCTCGAACTTGTCTTAGACGAAAAGGTTCCGAATAAGGCAAAAGGGTAAGAGTACTCCTCTTAGTGTTGTAAAAGCTCTTAAGGTTAAAAGATTCAGTAATAACATGCGTTGAACAAAAGCCCTAAGATCTCCTTATAAACACAATGAAGAACATCTCGATCCTAACTCCTAATCTTAATGAACAAGGAATTTGTAATTATCTCATAAAATAAAAAGAAAACATAATAGCATGGTCTATGATGGTGATACGATCCCAGGAAGGATGTTCACTCGAAGGCGGTAGATTGGATAGGCTTGTTTCTAAGAAACGACGAAGCTTCAAAGAACAAGGAGTGTGGAGCGATTTGTCTCACAAAGGTTGCGGAATTAACTTTGATTTACGAACGAATTTCCTAGATATTACTCACTAAGAAAAACAGTTTTGATTGAAGGATTTGACACACCAACAATCAGTTTTTGAGCTTGGATATTACTCACCAAGATCAAACTTTGAGATTCACTCTCAAAGAATAAGAAAAGAGAATCACTCTCTCTCTCTCTCACAAAATTGCTCACGGCAAAGAAGGTTTTTAATTTCAAAGTTGTTCTATTCTTATTTCACAAACTTATGTTACATCTTATAGAAAAACAAGTAAACTAACTAAGGTGAAATACTAACTAAAGTTGAGTCAACACTCAGCATAATTTAAAGAGAAAAACTAGCAAAAGAAAACAAGTGGAACAAGTGACGATCAAAGAAAATCACACAAAACACAACTTACAAGTTTGGCTGCGTAATGAATAGTACCCATGCTACAGTACCCACGTTTTTGTAACTGTTTGGAGTAGTGTTAGATCATTTGAATTTTCTCTTGGGCTGTGTTTGGGCTGCTGGATTGTTTGGGTTTGGTCACACAAAACCATTGTTGGGTGCTGGCCTTGGATCTTGGGTTTTTTGTGTGTTGTTGGGCTGTGTAGAATATTG
Organism: Eutrema heterophyllum; assembly: GCA_002933915.1. Classification (NCBI taxonomy): domain Eukaryota; kingdom Viridiplantae; phylum Streptophyta; class Magnoliopsida; order Brassicales; family Brassicaceae; genus Eutrema; species Eutrema heterophyllum. The sequence continues at coordinate 632,261 of PKMM01050415.1, read as the reverse complement.
ATCACTCCTCTTGAGCCATAAAAACAGTGTTGGGCACATGAAGTGATCTTGGACTATTTTGCTTTTATCCTGAATTTTGGGAACTTTTTTTCTGGGCTGGGTATTCACATGAGCAAGTGAACTTCTGTGCTGAGCTACTGTACTTGGATAATGGCCTTTGTTGGATATGTTTTTGGGCTTGTACTTCACAAAAATAAGTGAAAACTCCCTCTTGGGCTCCCTTGGCTTTCTTGGTTGAAGTGGTTGTTGCTGGGCCAAGACATGATCATGTATCAAGTTCCAAATGCCCTGAGTTAGCCCATCCATTTCCTTAGAACATTTCTTGAGCTTTGAAAACGTTTGTAGTGGCATAGCTCCCTTTGGATACGTCCTCACTGTTCGGCCGTTATAGGGTGATTGGGAAGTCGGCTTGGGACGATCTTGGGCTTTTTGGAAACTAGACTCAAAGATCTTAAATTTGATGTAGTTTGTTTCCTGAAGTGGCGTGAGCTGGTAGTGACATTTGTTTGAATAACGCCTTCAAATTTGAGCTCTTCATGCAAACGTTTTCTTCATTTGGACCTCTAATTTTGATCATCTTTTGATCTTTCTCAGGTTCAAGCTTCTCCTTGGCTTTAAGCACATATACAAGACCGTCCTCCTTGCTGAGGCTATCCATGATCACATCAGATGGATGCGCTGCATCAGAGGGTGGGACAAAATTATGTTTCTTTATATCAGAACAAAACATATTTTATCAGTTGAATCCCTATTGGTCCAATGGTTGATTAAGAGTTCACTAATGCTTCTACACCGGGAGGTCTGACATATGTTATGTCGTGCTTCCTTCTCCCACAAGGTATAACTGACAAATTGAGGAGTGCTATCTACAATTTTTGGTGGAGCTCAAAACAAAATAGCATGGTCTATGATGGATGCGCTGCATCAGAGGGTGGGACAAAATTATGTTTCCTTATATCAGAACAAAACACATTTTATCAGTGGAAGCCCTCTTGGTCCAATGGTTGATCAAGAGTTCACTAATACTTCTACACCGAGAGGTCTGACATATGTTATGTCGTGCTTCCTTCTCCCACAAGGTATAACTGACAAATTGAGGAGTGCTATCTACAATTTTTGGTGGAGCTCAAAACAAAATAGCATGAGACTTTATTGGATCGCATGGGACAAAATTTGCATTCCCCTAAGAATTGGATGGTTTGGGATTTCGTGATCTTCATGACTTGAACCTAGCTCTATTGGCTAAGCAATTGTGGCGACTCCTACAGTACCCCGCAACCCTTATTGCTAGAGTGCTCCAAGGACGATACCATAGACAGTCTAACCCCCATAAAGATCGAGAGGTTTATTCATCATTTTTTGGGTGACGTATAGTCATGGCTGCAAATCCCCTCCTAAAACAGTGTCTTCGGAAGACTATTGGCTTGGGTTTTAATACTAAAGTTTGGAGTGAACCTTGGATCCCATACATTCTAGCACACTTGGCAGGAAGCTCTAGACATTTTCGATATAGAGACCAACGTCTACTAGTCCACTACCTTGTGAGACGATACGTACATAAAAAAGTGGGATGTACCACTCCTCCAGGATCTTTTCCAATCCGAAGATATCCCTTAGGGTTGAGACTTAGCCGTAATTTCATCCTAGATGGATATGCATGGAATCATACAAAATCAGAAGCTTAAAGAGTAAAATTAGGGTATGAGTTGATACAAAAGAAAAATGTTCTACAAAGCATCCCGTGAGTTGTTGGAACCAAGCATCACGTGTCTTCAGACTCATGTGTGGAAGGTTAAAACCTCTAGAAAGCTTAAACGCTTCATGTGGGAAGCGCTTTTCGGGTGTGTAGCTACATCCCAACGACTTACATTCGTCATCTGGGGACTGACAAAATTTGCCCTAGATGCAGGGCTTCAGACTCATGTGTGGAAGGTTTAAACCTCTGGAAAGCTTAAATGCTTCATGTGGGAAGCGCTTTCCGGGTGTGTAGCTACATTCCAACGACTTACATTTCATCATCTGGGGACTAACAAAAGTTGCCCTAAATGCAGTGCGCTAGAAGAAAAAAATTAACCATCTTCTTTTTGAATGCCTCTCTACCTTACAAGTGTGGGCTCTTTCAGACTTTTTGTCCTTTTCGGGTTGTTTCCCGAGTACAACTTTATACCGAAATATGAATTTCCTATTTGGCGAACAAAAGAAGGTGTCACCTCCACCCGAAAAGAGACATTTACCCATGGATCATTTGGTACGAGGAATGACAAGGTTTTTAAGGGAAAAAATATGTCACTAGTGGATACTCTTCAACTCGCTTCCCTAGAAGCAGAAAGTTGAAAAATCGCAAACCAAAAGGAATGCGAAGAGGAAGTGGAAAACCACTAGCATTAGGATGACACGACAAACCCCCCTCGGCTCCCCAATTCATGACATGCCAAATTGATGCCTCCTAGATTAATCATGGACCGGTCAGTGGACTCGGATGGTGCCTAAGAAACCACCATGGGAAAAACCACCATCGGTATGCAAGGGTGTCGTAAAAGCCTCTCAGCTGTACACGCCAAACTAGATAGACTTTTATGGGGAACGTCATGTCTAAGAGAGAAGCAGATCTTCTCGGCTAGGTTCGATACATATTGCTTGGATTTGCTAAAGATGCTTGAGAAACCGACGGATTGGCCGTCCTTCAAGACCGAACCAGATTACCTTTGACCTTTGTAATCTTAAAGGTTTTTTCGAGCAATTTTATTTTGTCTTTAATCACTCGTAGTGTAATAAATGTCCGTGCCGACTCTCTTGTAAAAGAAACGTGAGTACGAGGTTTTTTTTTTTTCCATGTAAGTCACGATGAACCGATATGGTTCGTTCTCCGGAACAATAATCATATCAACCGAACTTATTTAACTTATCTCTATAATATTATTTTAAAAATACATTTTTGAAAATAAACTTTATTTTGTAAGTTATTACATGAAATGCTATTACCAATAAGAAAAAATTATTGAAATAGGAAATGCTATAAGTGTCTTTTAAAATTATTGATGAGAATATGAAAAATATTTATTTCTCAAGAGGTTGTTTACTATTTAGTTTTTTAACTATTATGATATTATTAAATAATAATCAATCCATACATATTAAAAGAAAAAATATTCTAAATCTAGCAATATTTTCACTATTATTATTATAATTTTTTTTACTAAATTTATAAAGAATTAGACACAAGAAAATTGATTTTTTAAAGAGTTTGTGGACTGACCACAAAAATCATAGTCATTAAGCAGTGCATATTAGAGTTATGATTTCAAGATTATAAGTTTTTGTGGGTTAATCCGAATAATATTTTAGTTTATTACGAAACGAATTAAATAGACAAGTTAGTCCAAATTGACAGTTTTATCTATAATCATTAATTAAACATATATTAGAATTCAGATAAAAAAACATTTTTAAAAAAAAAATTTAAAACAATTGTGTAACAAAAATGAGTCCGCATTAGCGCGGATTGAATTCTAGTCTATATTATTAATAAAAAAAATGAAAATAGTGAAGAAAATTATTTTTATAGTTCATAGTTGGTCTCCGCATCTCTTGCATCTTGCGTCCATCAAGCACACTTGTGTTGTTCTATCAGATTCCATTCTAATTCGAAATGGCGCAGAAGCTTAACTTGACTAATCTCGCCGTCTCTCCGGTTACCCACCGCTCTAATTTCCCCTCCACCTTCACCTTCGGCGTCGCCACTTCCGCTTACCAGGTCTCCCCGATCTGGACTCTCATCTCCTTCTTTCAAGTTTCTGCTTCGTCTTCTCTACTTTTTGATGCTTTCCAAGCTAAGCAAAGAGAAACCCATTTCCTCGATTTGCTTTGACATAGGAAAAGATGAAACTTCTTTGCCTCATTGGCATCATTTGTCTAGTCCTTCATGTAGAGAGTTAATATAATCGGATTTAAGAAGAATATATTGTCCTTTGTATTGAATGTGGTTTGAAGTTTGTGTAGCAAAGGCTTAACCTTTTCTAATATTTTGTAGACTTTGATGCCTTACATGGTCAGTGTTGTATATGAGACATTACAGTCAAATTTTGTAGCTTTGATTTAGGAAAAGATGAAACTTCTTTGCCTCATTGGCATCATTTGTCTAATCCTTCATGTATAGAGCTAAGAAAATCGGATTTAAGAAGAGTAGATTGTCTTTTGTATTGAATGTTGTTTGAAGTTTGTGTAGCAAAGGCTTAACCTTTTCTAACATTTTGTAGAAACTTTGATGCCTTACATGGTCAGTGTTGTATGAAATTTTGTAGCTTTTCAGTGACCTAAGTATTGATTGTTTGTAGATCGAAGGAGGCTGGAATGAAGGAAAAAAAGGGCCAAGTATATGGGACAAGTTCACTCATCTTGAAGGTCTCTGGTTCCTTCTCAGCTTTTATCCAATGTCAACCGATTGACGACAACTATGTAGATTAACTTCTTGTTTCTGTCTTTATTTAGGAAAAATTCTTGATGGAAGTAACGGTGATGTCGCTGTGGATCATTACCACAAATACAAGGTTAAGAAATGGGACCTCTTTTTTTTAGTGTTATGGTTTGATATGAAATCTCTGGTAAATATGTATAAGGATCTTCCCATGGTTTCCTTATTTCTTCACATATGACATTGTGATTCCAATCATTTGCAGGAAGACATTGAACTAATAGGACAATTAGGATTCAGTGCTTACAGATTTTCCATATCGTGGTCTCGCATTTTTCCTGGTATGTTCAACTATATTGTCTTTTAATTTTGCTATTTTGTTTCTTACTCTTTATCCATTTTAAACTGAGATATACCGTAGTGTGGCTCCTCACCCGTCTTTCGTTACGACTCGTTTTTTGTCCTGTTTTTGTTAATCACCTCTGTCTTTATACTTAAATCTCCATATTTGCGTGGTGGTGGCTTCTTGTCTTTAATTTACATTTGTTCTAGATGGCTTGGGTATTGAAGTCAATGAAGAAGGCATTGCTTTCTACAATAATATTATCAATGCACTTCTTGAAAAAGGTATTTTCTCTAACCAAACGAGCCTTTTCCACTTTGTGTAGATGATCGTTTCACAAGAGAATTACTATTGCAGGTATTCAGCCATTTGTAACTCTGTACCATTGGGATCTCCCTTCACATCTCCAGGAATCAATCGGAGGTTGGACAAATAGGAAAATCGTGTAAGTAGTAAATCGTACTAGACTGTTTTGATTTCTGCATAAGATCTGCGAAAGCTGAAATACAATTATTTTCTAGAAGTCTTGTGTATGATCCTTTTCTTGTGAAAGATGTTGTTAGGTTATGCTTCAGTAGACGAATATCTTGCATTCTTCCACAATTCTTTTATGAAGCCTTCGCATAGCTAAAATATAACAAGCACCAGTTTTTGTAGAATTGATTGTTTTGACACTAAATCTTTTCTTCACGTGCAGAGATTATTTTGGCCTCTATGCAGATGCTTGTTTTGCCAATTTTGGTGATAGAGTGAAGCACTGGATCACATTAAATGAACCACTTCAGACCTCGGTGAATGGACACTGTATTGGGATATTTGCACCTGGAAGAAATGAAAAGCCATTGATCGAACCATATTTGGTATCACATCATCAAGTTTTGGCCCATGCAACTGCTGTTTCCATATATAGAAGCAAGTACAAGGTATAATCACTAACCTATTATCCAACCATTGTCTTTTCTAGCTTCTTGGGTAATATAGCTTTTTTCTTTAATCATGGTTAAGATCCTAGTTTTGTGTTGTTTCGCGTGGACCTGTGGTTATGGGAAGATGCGTCAAGGGTTCTGTTGTTGCCATCTAGTGCCTTTATCCATGCATCTCAATTGCTTGTTATTTACCAGTGTGCTTTTTGGTTTACATATATTAATCTAGGAAAGTCAAGGCGGGCAAATCGGATTGTCAGTTGATTGTGAATGGGCAGAGGCAAATTCAGAGAAAATGGAGGACAAGGTTGCTGCTGGTAGGCGAATTGACTTTCAACTTGGATGGTAAGTAAGCTATGCATTGAGTGCTTTCTTAATCATAAAGATATGGGATGGAATCGTAATGCTGATGTGTTGAGGTATAAATGTTGCGTCCCTGTAGTAAGTGGATTTCTGCTCTCTAGGTTTCTAGTCTATGATTTTGGGGAGTAGTTCTCTTTGTGGAATCACTTCATTAATGTTTTATTTTGTAAAGACTCTTTGTGCCCAATATTCCTTTTGTAATTAGTTGAGGATGTAATAGGCTTTTCATATGTTAAGGTTGCCTAAATGCCATTTTTGTGTTTAAGAAAGTGATAATATCAAATTTTCGAAAACTTGGGGTTGCTGGTGAGAGTAAAACATTGTTTCGTCCAAGGGATCCGTTATCTGTAGGGTTAAGAGAAGAACTTGCAAACTTTCAAGTATATATTTACTCCTTGGAATAACAAATTGAAATCCTTTGCAGGTTCTTGGATCCTTTGTTTTATGGAGACTATCCTGCAAGTATGCGCCAGAAACTTGGAGACAATCTTCCTACATTTACTCCGGAAGAAAAAGAGTTTATGCTTCAGAACTCATGGGACTTTCTTGGCCTAAACCACTACACTTCGAGGTTTATTGCTCATGTCTCAAACGAAGAATCTGAGAGTGACTTTTACAACGCACAAGAATTGGAGAGGCTTGGTAACAAACACAAACACTGAAATTTAATTTACTACTAGCATTTACTTACTTATGTCCTAGTAGTCATCTCCCTTCTTTTCTGTGCACAGTTGAATGGGAAAATGGAGAGCCAATAGGCGACAGGGTAAGAACTCTCTTCTTAGTCTCCGCATAATATAATGACTCTATTTACATTTCTGCACATCTGCTAAAGGCAGGTATGCATGAGCTAGTGATCAACTAAACAAATCTGTGCCAATTACAGACTGCTTCGGATTGGCTCTATGTTGTGCCTTGGGGAATCCGGAAGACTTTGAATTACATCAGCAAAAAATACAACCAGCCTCCGATATTTATTACTGAGAATGGTACTTACCTATCTTTATAACTTTATGGTTGAGTTTAATATGGTACAATGCATAGTCTGTTAAGAAGAGTACAACAACAAATAATTCTTTTGGTCATATCGAACTCATTATATATCTCCTGAGGTTTAGATCTCTTAATCCAACACAACAGGTATGGATGATGAAGATGATGGATCTGCTTCTATCGACGAGATGCTCGACGATAAGCGTAGAGTTGCCTATTTCAAGAGTTACCTTGCCAATGTCGCTCAGGCTATCAAGTAAGCCAACATGTTTCTCTTCATTGATATGTTTACGAGCAACAAGTACTTAGGAAACAGAGTTATCTATATAATATGTATAGAATTCAATCAAGTAAATTCGCATTTTACGATAAGATAACACTGAGAGTGTTTTGTTAATGGCGAAAATTGAAACAGTGACGGAGTGGACATCAAGGGATACTTTGCGTGGTCGTTACTGGACAACTTCGAGTGGGCGCAAGGGTACACCAAGAGATTTGGTTTGGTATATGTAGACTACAAGAACGGATTAACCCGTCACCCAAAATCTTCTGCGTATTGGTTCATGAAGTTTCTGAGAGGTGATGAAGAGAACAAAGGTAAAAAAGATTGAAAAGAATGAGAAGAAAACCAAAGCTACTATTTTATTTACATGCATTGCGTTGTGATGATATAACTTTGTATCAAATAGTTTAATTAGTTGATGCTGATGGTATAGAGCCATAACAAACCAAATGACTTGTGCTGCTCTTTGGTTTCAAACTCATACTAAGTATATCTTCTTCTTTTTTTTTACCCAACAAGTTAATTGCGTTGTGATGGTTTATATGATTGGTATAGGGACTAGAAACGGGTGTATTTGCAAGAGAAATACTATATATTTTTGATAAAAATATTTATAATATTTAGAAATTATATGTAGGGCAATTTTCTAGAATAGCACAAATTTGACATTAAAATGATTCAAAATTCTTTTTTAAGGAGGAAAATTTAAACTTTAAATTGGAAAGGAGAACATAAACATAATATTTTAATTTTATTTGTAATTCATATCTATGATAAATAAGTATTTTCACACAATACTATATATTTATAACTGAATAGTATTAAGAATTTAAAATTAATTATGAATATAGTTTTGAAACTATGTAAGATAATGTAAAAATATTTGATTGATGTGAACGTAGTATATGGTTAGTCCGCTGCCCATAGGTACGACTAGGTCATGGATGGATAATTCGTGGTATGAGCGTGACGACAAAAGTCGTAGCTAAATTTCATTATAGCAACACTGTTGTAACGATGTTGCATACATATTGACCATTTATATTATGCAGTATCGTTTATCTATTGGTTGAAGTTTTCGAATTAGATATAATATGATATTTTTAATGTAAAATAATACAAAAATATATATAATTCGTGGCTTTTTAAAATCAGTCCATAAAAGACATGTTAGTGTCTCCGACTGTCGTTGATGACTCGTTGGTGCCTTCATCTCCAGCTTCTTTTGATGATGCAATATGTATACGTTGGTCAAGAATTACCGGCGGTACAACCTGAAGAAGCCTTAGGAAGAGGACATTCTCCTTAGTTGAGAGATTATTTGACATACAATACAGTTCGCCAAAACAATATCCATCACGTTCTCTCCGACCCCATCACCGAGTCCTTAACCACGGTCCAAGGTCAGTCACAGTATCCCATCACCGATTACATATCTGACTCGCAATTTTCGGCCAATCACAAGGCCTTTCTAGCAACTGTTAGCGCATGGATTGATCCAACTAGTTACAAAGAGGCAATCAAAGACAAAAGATGGACGTATGCTATGTGTAAAGAAGTGGATGCTCTTGAAGAAAACTAATATAATCTCCCAAGGATTTGCAAAAAGAAGCTGGTACGGAACTGGATAGAGAGCAGAAGTGTGCGGAATAGACTTCTAGTTTTGAGAGAGTAGAATGGTGAAGATGTTGCCTAAGCAACGAACCGTGCATAAGAGCATATTAGAAACTCGATGAAGATGCTGCCTAAGGAACGAATCGATCTTAAGAGACAAAGAGATTTTCGAAACAGATTTGATAAGATTTTATTTGATAAAAGTTTGATGATCCAATCCAGGATAATCTCGACAATGAGTCTACAAAGGGATTAAAAGGAAAAGCAACAACACTTGCATGAAGAGCATTAAACTCTTCTCGAAAATAAGCAAAAGAAATAAACTAGAGTTTGAATTTGAAACTAAAGACTTTTGATCTTCTTGTCAACACGAAATGGGCCTTGTTTCTTCATGGTCGAAATTGTTGTTGCTGGGCCAAGGCATGATCACAACAAGATGGGTTTTGAAAAGATGTGATCCATTTGCCTCATTAAAAATCTTCCTTGGAAAATCCATTGGGATAAAACCAAAAGTAATGGAAAAAGAGTGTCAATGGGTCACATACCCATTTGTGTAATCATATTGGGCTTGATTTAAAATCAGAATGGCCTTGATGAACTTCGAACCAGCTAGATTGTGTATTTCCTCCTCGGCAACAAGCTGCTCCCCCTCAGCTACAAGCTTTCCTACACGTTCATGCTCAGCTACAAGCTCTGGTTCAGGTGGCTTCTCCTTGATGTTGCTTAGTATCACATCATCCTCCCCCAGTTGAAAATGATTTTTCCTCAAATCAGGACCATCTGCACATAAAAGGACTAAGTTAGCATTATTAATGCTTAAAGACATCGTATACTTACCTTGCAAGCTTGTCTTGTCGGTTTTGGAAGTGAGATGTGTTGGGATTTGAAGTGGTATGTGCTATCAAGCAGCTGCAAAATCAGAATGATCAAGTTCCACGAGTTGAGAAGGTCTCTCAGCCCTCATTCCTTCTCCTTGTCCGATTTGATCTCCATTGGATCCGATTTGTTGTTTTTGAAGCAAATCATAATCTTTTTCAGTAGTGGTTTGGTTGTTTAGAGGCTCCTTTAGCTTAAGGCTCTTGTTGGTGAAGATAAGGCCTTCGGATGGGTCTTTCAAAGGAAATATGAAATCGAATTGTCCAAACTGGATTATGCCTCGACTACTCTCTTCTAAAGGCACAGTTGGTCGAAAAAAATCATCTCCCTCAGTTAAAAATCGATGCCTTTGCTAATCTCTCAGCCTTTGCAAGTATAATTCACCGTTTTTGGTTTGGGAAGAAGGGATCGATCGATCGCAAGAATCTGGTGCTCTTTTCCTTTGATGAGAAGCAATTCCTTTGGATTTTCTTTAGTGAGTTCTTCCTTGTAGTCCTGCAAAACAAGAGACCTTCCACTCGGCAGCTCCGATGCAACATTAGATAAACTCATAAGAGTTTCTTTATAAGCAAACTTACGATTAGATGATTGAAAAAGTATGGTTCTTTGGATATTACCAGCCTTTTCAAGGAAGTTTGATTGCTTGTAAGGTGTACTCTCAGCCTGCTTTCCCTTTTTCTTTTGATCTTGATAGATCTCGAGTGGTGTCATCGGAACAAGAGTGATCTTTCTGCCTTTGAACTCGAAAGAATACTTGTTGGTGGAGCCATCATGAGTAATTCGTCGATCTTATTGCCATTGCCTTCCCAACAGGATGTGACTTGCTTCCATAGGTAGAACATCACATAGAATTTCGTCTTCATATTTTCCTATGGTTATGGGAACCGTTACTTGGCTGCTCACTCGCATTTCGCCTTCATCATTGAGCCAATGCAGATTGTATGGCTTCGGATGCTTTGTTACTTTCATGCCAAGCATATTAACCATATATTCACTTGCCACATTGGTGCAACTTCCTCCATCGATTATGAGGCTGCACACCTTGTCTTGCACATGACACCTCGTGTGAAACAGGTTCTCTCTTTGCGCTTCCTTCTCTGTCTTAGCTTGCACATTTAGTATCTTTTTCATCATCAAAAGATCTCCTTTAACAGCATACTCCTCATGCTCTTCGGTTGAATTTGAGATCTCTTTCTCCTCTTTTGATTCATACTCACCATTCTCTAAGAGAATCATAACTCTCTTGTTAGGACATTCGCTAGCAATGTGTCCTCTTCCTTGACACTTGAAACAGATTATCTCACGAGCTCTTATAGTAGAAGCTTCTGGTTTCCCCTAGGAGTCTGAATTGGCAGGGAATGATTTTGAGACCACCTTAGACTCGACAGCAACTTTTTCTTCTTTATGAAAGCTTGGTACGTCTGGCCATAGATGAACCAGCTCCAAAAGTTGATCGAGATCCTCTCCTCTTGATCTGTTGTTCAACCAGAACGAATTTGTGTAGTATCTCCTCTAGATCAGCATAGCTTTGCATCTCAACTTTGTCTTGAATCTCTCGGTTCAGCCCACTTAAGAACCTGGCTATTGTCGCCTCATTGTCTTCATCAACATCAGCTTTGATCATTAGAGACTCCATCTCTTGAAAGTAATCATCCACGCTTTTGTTTCCTTGAGTCAAGCGCCTTAGTTTCTGATGTAGCTCCTTGTGATAGTGACTAGGGACAAAGCGTTTCCTCATGAGTGCTTTCAACTCATCCCATGTGTCAACAAGCGGCTCTCTATTACGCTTGCGGCTGGTTGTTATTTGATCCCACCAGTTGATAGCATAACCATAGAACTTTGTGGCTGCTAACTTCACCATCTTGTAGTCGGAATACTCTTGACATTCAAAGATCATCTCGATCTTCATCTCCCATTCCAGGTACGTATCTGGATCATTCTTGCCGTGAAAGGGTGGAATTTTTAGTTTCATGCCTCTCATGTCATCGTCAGCTCATTCCCGTGCTCCTCTATCACGCCTTGGACTGCCTTGTGATGAATTATCTTCACCATCATCGTTTCTAGGCTGTCTCTGCTGGTTACGACCTTCATTTGCATTTCTTTCTTGAACTCTCCTCGGATTAGGCTCTCCTTGTTGTTGATCAATCCTCCGATGGATTTCTTCTCCCTGATTTTTCATCATTTGCTTTAAACGAGCCATCTTTGCTTCCATCAACAGTTTGTTGTTGTTGCTGTTTTTTCCTTGCTCATCACCCATCGTGACATGAAAATAACACAACGCACAAACCAGTAACTAGTTCTCACAAAAACAAAATTCACACAGGTTCACAGATTTTTGCAAGCACAAGAAAGATCTAATACACACGAAACTGAAGAGACAATTTCAAACAAAAAAAATCGCCAGCACTAGAACAAACTGAAACATGCTCGAACAGAAACTAGAACAAACTGAAACAACACACTCGAACTGAAACTAGAACAAACTGAAACAAAACCAGTAACTAATTCGACACACAGACTGAAACAACACACTCGAGTTTCTAACACTTTGATAATCGACCTCTGCCCTAGCAAATCACGCCACACACAAGCCAGAATATGAAAAGACAAACTGATAAGAGCATATCGACAACTACAACTTAGAACCCTAATTTTTTTTTTTTTTCCTTGATAGATCTAAGTGACACACACACCTAAACAGATAACTAGATGCAAAAATCACAAAGAGAACTGATGCAGAACAGTTCGACACAAGAGAAGATGAATAGACACAAAAACACAAAAGAAAAATGATGAACAGTTGCGATTAGATGAGAAAGGATAAAGACTCCCAAGCTTCTAAGTGTGCTCTGATACCAATTAATATAATCTCCCAAGGATTTGCACAAAGAAGCTGGTACGGAACTAGATAGAGAGCAGAAGTGTGCGGAATAGACTTCTGGTTTTGAGAATAGAACGGTGAAGATGCTGCCTAAGCAACGAACCGTGCATAAGAGCATATTAGAAACTCGATGAAGATGATGCCTAAGTAACGAATCGATCTTAAGAGACAAAGAGATTTTTGAAACAGATTTGATAATAGTTTATTTGATAAAAGTTTGATGATCCAATCCAGGATAATCTCGACAATGAGTCTACAAATGGATTAAAAGGAAAAGCAACAACACTTGCATGAAGAGCATTAAACTCTTCTCGAAAATAAGCAAAAGAAAAAAACTAGAGTTTGAATTTGAAACCAAGGACTTTTGATCTTCTTGTCACACGAAATGGGCCTTGTTTCTTCATGGTCGAAATTGTTGTTGCTGGGCCAAGGCATGATCACAACAAGATGAGTTTTGAAAAGATGTGATCCATTTGCCTCATTAAAAACCTTCCTTGGAAAACTTATTGGGATAAAACCAAAGGTAAGAAAAAAAGAGTGCAAATGGATCACATACCCATTTGTGTAATCATCTTGGGCTTGATTTAAAATCAGAATGGCCTTGATGAACTTCGAACTAGCTAGATCGTGTATTTCCTCCTCGGCAACAAGCTACTCCCCCTCGGCTACAAGCTTTCCTACACGTTCATGCTCAGCTACAAGCTCTGGTTCAGGTGGCTTCTCCTTGATGCTGCTTAGTATCACATCAAAAACAAAATTTGGAGTATTATCGATTTGCCTCCAAGAAAAGTAACACTTGGTAATATGTGGAGTTATAGAATTAAGTATCACGCATATGGGACAATTTAACGATAACGTCTTGTGGTGCTTCGGAACCGGCAGATAAAGGATAAAGATTTTGATAAAACTTTTGCGCCAATATTTTTTTACGTATTGTTTTCCGCAAAGAATTTGGAAGTTCACCAAATGGATGTATACAATGCATTTCTTCATGGTGATCTTCATAAAGAAGTGTATATGAAGCTTCCGCATGGTTTTGCACATTTAGTTCCTTTAAAGGTATGTCATCTCCACAAATTTCTCTATGGACTTCGACATGTGCCTCTATGTTGGTTTCAAAAGCTCACTACGATACTCATAAAAGTGGGTTCATTCAATCCTACACGGATTATTCAGTCTTTACTTTCACTCGTAGTGATGTTGAAATGAGTATTGATTTACGTTGATGATCTTATTATTTTTGGAAGTAATAATGAATTTTTGGTTAATTTCAAAGACTATCTCGGGAGGTGTTTTCATATGAAAGATTTGGGTAAGCTCAAATATTTTCTTCATACTAAGGTTTCTCGCAGTGATGAGGGTATTATGCTAACGCAAAGAAAGTATGCCTTAGATATTGTGTGGTTTGTTTGGATCTAAACAAGTTCATACTCCGATCGAATAAAACCATCAACTAGGTTCAGATACTAGTAGTGTTCTTTAAGAGCCAAATTTGTGGACATCTCTTATCTCGCTAATACAAGACCGGACATCTCCAATTTAATTCATTTTTTTGTCTTAATTCATGCAAACGCCACGCGAGACACATTGGGAAGCAGCTCTTCGAGTGGTTTGGATTCTTAAAGGTTCAGCTAGTAAAGGAATATTGTTGCTATCTGATTCAGATTTGCAACTTTATGTGTATTGCGACACAAATTGGGTCGCATTTCTCATGACTAGACGTTCATTAAGTGCTTATATTTCTTTGCTTGGTGGGTCTCCTATATCGTGGAATACAAAGACACGAGATGTGGTTTCACATTACTCTAATGAGGCCGAGTATCAGGCAATGTCTGTTGCCACACGCAAGATTGAGTGGCTCAAACAATTGTTGACCAAATTAGGCCAATTTAGGCTTCCCGCCAGCCAAACCAGTTCATTTGTTTTGTGATAGCCAGTCTACAATTCATATTGCTGTTAATCCGGTCTTTCACGAACTTACTAAGACTGTCATCGAATACGTGATGCTATTAAAGAAGGTTTGATTAGTACTGTTCATGTGAGAACAACAAATGTTTTGACAAAGGCGTTGGGAAAAGTTCGGGTCACTACGTTAATGTCCAAATTTGGTGTTTGTAGTCTCCATGCTCCAACTTGAAAGAGAATATTGGAGATATATTTTATCATTGGATATATATATATACGACTTAGAGATAAGTCCTAATTGTTTGGATATATCCTTTGTATATTTAATTAGCTTAGTAAGATAAATCATATCCTAGTCGAGTGTGTATAAATACGGTTCATGTTTGTTCAATAAAGTAACACATTCTCCTAAATTCTACATATTAAAAACTCAGCAAATGTTTTTGATAACTTGCTGTATTAAAAACTCAGCAAACTTGCACTTTCTTTTGAAAATTTTCAAAAGCTTTAGAAATTTTTACCAGTTTTCCAATAATTTTTGGTGATTAAAAAATGTTTATGGTTTCCTAACTTAAACATGTATGTCTTGCATGAACAATGTTGCCGACAAAAACGGATTGTACAATATCAATATGGCTGCTTTTTTTGTCACAATAAATTCGAAAACTCTTTTCCATTACTCCTTTAACAAAGCCTTTTAATTTCCAAATTACATGACTAAAGTAGTCTTAAGTTTCTTTAGTGCCAACAAAAGTCTTAAATTTCTTTAGTGCCACTTTTTAATGAATCTCTGGGTTTCTGAGAGTTATTTGCGCGAGGAGACACTTATTCTTGTACACATTAGTTATGTAGCACTTAAAGTTAGAGTTTGAATATAACACTTTGCAAACGGTACACGATAAATTCTTCCTAGTATAACCTGAGGTCTGTGACAGCAGAATAAAGTTTTTGTCAGTGAAATGAGTAACATGGCTGTCGTTGTCAGTATAAAGGTGGGATTTGAAAACAATATTACGTAAATAATTTAACTTTTCGAAAATATATTTTTATTTCCTAGCCATTTAAAGTACCGACCACGCGTCTTTAGATATGAGCTAATGACCACAGATCTGAGAAATTACAGAGAAAAATAAGAGAGATAAAATTCTAAGATCGTGTCAAAAACGGTAAAACAACAACCTTCGAATATATCAGATCAAGGAGCTACAAGTAATGGAGGTACGTTTGTTCACCATGTTCTGTACATAGATCTGAAATTTCTCACTTTAATTAAAACCATTTGACTAGTATTGTTTATTCTGAAAGTTTGAAGAACATATTCATTTAACTTTACACATACGATGAACCCTAATCAGTACACACATTTAGTAAGAAACGTTTGAGCTAAGTTATCTGAAATTTCTCACTTTACTTAAAACCATTTGACTATTATTGTTTATTCTAAAAGTTTGAAGAACATATTCATTTAAACTTTACACATACAATGAACCCTAATCAGAACCCACATTGAGTAAGAAACGTTTGAGCTAAGTTATGAGTATTCTTTTATTTTTGTTGTTGTAGGTGGTTCCAGATCCGGTCCTGGTACTTTGGGGAAACCGGACTTGTGCTAGCAATGGGACGTGGGACTTTTCAGTAGATCAAAAGAAAATGGGGAGGTGTATTGATCTTAACAAGGTGTTGGGTGATTATAACACGTTGGTCGATGCTGTATTGACGGAGTTTTCTGTGTCAGACCCTGTTGATGCAGTAGTTACTTACTTGATTCCTAGTGGGATGTCCGTTTTAACAGGCGACCGAAATCCCCTAGTCGCATTCACGACAGATAGTGGTTTACGAAATTTCCGTGAGATAAGAAAAGCAGAGAAAAGTGTTTATCTATTTGTATCGTTGGGAGGGAATTCTGCTGGAGGGGAACATGTTGGTTTTGGTCCAGTCCAAACGCCTTTTAAGAATGGAGCCCAGAGAAACAATGAAAATGAAGGGGCCCGTATTAGTGCAAAATCAGTGTCGCCCACATCAAATTGCAATGGGAGTTTATATGGCAGACAAGTGACGCCTCATTATACTCCAACAAAGTTAATGACAAAAGTGTTTGAACCGCCTGCGGTGACTCCACAACTTATCCGTAGAAAAAGAAGGCGAGGATGAGGACTAGATTCTGCAGGGAGAAAAGATTGTTTGGATATCAGAAGTATTAAGAAGTCGAAAAAATGTCTGTAACCAAGCTTTGAGGAAATCTGTTCCTCACCAGGAAGAAAAAAAAACAAGCTAGTAAAGTTCAATTCCACCAATGAAGCATATGGAGAGAAAAAATTGAGGGTGGAACAGTAGAAGACGTTTTAGGAGAAAAAGTTATTAGTTTGGCTGATGGAGAAGGAGACATTTTCTTAGAGGATGACAAAGACGTTTACAACAACACATCAACTGACAGTAGCGAAGATGAAGATAACAACGATGATCACGATGACGACAATAAGGATGGCTTTGGAAATGGGACTAGCGGCGATGATTGCGACGGGGATTCAGAGGACTATAACTACGACAAATGGACTGATCTTATAAATAAAGAGTATGGAGAGGAAGCAGATAAGGCTGAACACATGACTGATGGTGGTAAAGACAAGGAAACTAATATGCGTGTACCAGACACAGAAGATATGGCGAACAGTAACACCCAGGGTGAAGAGGAACAAGCTAGTAAACACCTCTCCTTAACATTACAGAACATTTATGCGGAAATTAGGGATGATGAAGGCTACAATGTCACAGATGCGGCACAAGTGTTTGATGATTTTAGTGTTGGCCCACAAAGCCTCGCGGATGTAGACATTGCCAACACAGAGGATGCAATATACGAAGGACGAATTTTCAAGACAAAAAGTGCTTGCCAAATGGCAGCGCGAGTGTTTAGACGGGGAGATTTTGTGGATATCTTTATGGAAATTGTCAAAAGAAACGCAAATTGTGCCGAGTATCTGAAAACCATAGGATTTGAGCGTTGGACCAGAGCACACTGTGAAGGAGAACAGTACAATCTAATGAGCAGTAATATTGCTGAGTCACTAAATGCTGTGTTACAAAGGGCTAAAAGGTACCCCATAATTTCTATGCTGGAGTACGTCGGGACATCAAACAAATCGAGCGTAACGCCAAATATCGATAAGCATTTATTAGGAATGCTAGAAAAGGCGCCCCGATACGTAATTGCCCAAGTTTCTGACTGGAGCGCATAGGTAACCGGTGCAAATGGGAGCAAATTCTATGTAGACCTTGAGGCGAAGACATGCTCCTGCAAAGTGTTTGATAGGCTGTTAATCCCATGTACGCATGCTCTTGCGGTAGTAAGGCAGAAGAATTTGCCTGCACCACATCTAGTTGGAGAGTGCTACAGCCTTGCATAGTTTAAAGACACTTAACGGGAACTTATACCGGTCCCAGACCTAAAAGATGAAATGATAAGTCCTATAATAAAGACGATGAAGCTTTTACCTCTTGAAAGAAGAGTACTACCAGGACGGAGAAAGAATAAGAGAATCCCTTCGACAGGAGATATGAAGGTAATAATTATTTTAAATATATAAATGGTTAGATTGAACAATAACATTTGGAATATGGAATGGCTATAATTCAAATGACATATAAATACATGTAGGAAAAAGGTGGGGAGAAAAAAACAAAGTCAACAAATAAGTGTGGCAGGTGCAAGACCCCAGGACACAACTGTGTAACTTGTAACAGAAGGTTATAGAGCATGCGGGGGGGGGGGGGGNGGGGGGGGGGGGGGGGGGGGGGGGGGGGGGGGGAAGCCAAAATGGTTGGTTTGAGGAGTATGAACGTTATGGTTGGAAATAACATTTACGAGTACTTAACGGTGACTCGATGCGCGTAGGCGAGAAGTAAGTTATGAAGAAACGGTGCAAGTAAGATGAATCTATGTAGAACTTGTTATCATGGTAAGTAAGCGGTGTCGAGTCGTCTGCATTAAGTCCTCTTTGTCAGTTTGCATTACCGGTCAATACGCGGAGTCTGTAAATAATGTCTTGCGCGGAGTCACTTAATAATGTTGTAAGTTTAGATGAAAGTAGTCATCGTAAGCAGTGGATGCAGCAAATGGGAATCGCATTGTGTCCGTACGTGTCAGTCGTGTCTATGAAATGTCATGGTTGCATTAAGAAAGAGTCAGTATGTCTCGGGCGTGGCTATGAAATGTGGATATTTGCTTTAAGATGGAGTCTTTGGAGTCTGTAAATAAAGTCTCAAGTTAAGAAATGTGTTTTAAAAAAGTCGTGAGTTTGATGACGATGGTTTCCAACAAATATATAGCTAGTGGAAAAAACAAAACTAATTCCAGTATGCAACAATATAAATCTGGTTCAAATGGAAATAGACTTTGGTAGTGAGAACGAACGAAACTTTATATCTCGGACACGTGTTCCAAAAAGCAAGGATATTACAAATGGAGGAGAAGTAGACAAGTGTCAATTTGTCGTATAAATTTTAAGATACTGAATATTTACACCGCATGTATAACCATAGGTTTTAACCCAGTAGAAGAGAACGCACCACCACAGGAAAGAGTTAACAAAGCAGTGGGGAAGGAGAATTCTAATAGAAGGAGCTGCCAGATGCAATTAAAGAAGAGAAAATATCACTTGTTTGTGTAATGGCCATAAACCTTTTTAATTATCTTCATAAAAACCAATAGTTCTGTTTAATCATCTTCATAAAAACCAATAGAAGATATGAGATGCTAATTTTTTTGTTGAATGTATATCATACCGTAAGATTAGGTTACATATATATATATATATATATATATATATATCTGTACATATTATGCTCCATGCACAATAGATCTAAATCATTTAGACGTGGTCGTCATTCGGAAGTTCTGGGGAAAGTGGTATAGTAGAAGAAAACAAAAAGTCATGAAAAGAAGAGAAGAAAAATGTGGTACGTAGCATAGACTGACATCGAAGTGCAACTTGCGTAGAGATATATGTGGCACCTTTAGGGAAAATGTGAACAGGTAGATGTCAGTGCAAAAGGACTAGACAGTATTATATTATTGGTAAATATAGCAAACGAATATGTATAGATTTTACAGGGGGAAATCGGGGATAGATTTGTAATTGACATAAACGATTTTAAATACAGTATACTAAAGTTTTATATAAATTCGGTGCATTGGTTATATAAAGATGTCTTTGGCAGTGGAAGTAACAAACAACGAAAATGTCTATTCATAGAAATTCGCCATTTCCCAACTTACCAGAGGAGGCGTGTTGTAAAATTGCAAAAATATGTCGTAAGGAAGATTTCTTGGAGGGCTAATGGGAGTAAGCAAACGTGCATATGCAGCGGCAACAGCAACGGATGTGCTCCATGAAGCCAATCTAACGATGTGCTCCATGAAGCCAATCTAACGATGTCTGAAGACAGTGCTGGAAATGTTTGTGAGGGACGACCTACCGCCCTTTTTTTTACGAAGTGCGTCGAAGCGGGAAACAGAACAGCTTGTTTTCTTGAGGGGCTACAAATAGCCTTCAAGGAGAGAAACATTGTGGGAGCTCTGGCCCTGTTGGAACGCAGAGACTGTCAATTCTGTCAGTACACAATGTACACGAGAGCGATGTTGAAGATAAATGGAGGGGATTTTTCTTGGTGGTTTCAGGTTGATGATGAGGGCAGGAGCATGGGATGATACGTATATTCAGTGGTGGTATGAAATTGGTGAGACTATCATTGAAATGGTGAAGCAAATGAATCCACCAATGGCGCAGACCTTCTGGCGAAGCATCGACATTCCAAATCCAGTTTGCGATTGTAATGAGAACGATCGTGGAAAATGCGTTTGTTGTTTTCTGTGGTTTCATTCGATGAGAATGATGATTTTCTCGTGAAGAATCTAATGTCGTTTATGTAATAATGCAACATCGATCGTGGTGTCTTAATAAAGTGGTTTCTTGAATTAATAGAACTTGCAGCGACTGTGAATTTGTTTGATTCGGTGAAATTTCTTAATGTTTGATTTTATGGTATATCGTTGGAATTATAACAATTCAGTGCGTTGAAGAAAAACAAAACAGTGATTAGGTGACGCTTAGACGAGGGAACTGTGAAAAGGTAAGTAACTGATAAGGATGAGGAGTCGTCGGTCCAACGAACAGATTAAAGAACTGACATGTTGATAAGTGGAGTGCTGGAAAGTATAACATGTTTAAACGGGGTCGTTTAGGAGGCAGATGTAACAAGATATTGAAAATGAAATGCGTTGTTTCGTTATTATAGCAGAGAAACTTTAAAAGGTAAAGTTTCCCAACTTTTAAGAGCAGTGAGAGTGATTAGGGTTTCTCTTATTTGCGATGGCGAGTGGAATGTCATCCGAAACTGACGCCTCATTCTCGACTGCGGTTTCATGTATGTGAATGTAATGAAAATGGAATGAAAAATTAGTAAAAATATTTTGTCGGGAATTTGTAAAAGGAATTGCTACGGTGCTTATTTTTGAAACATCTAGAGTGGAAGCTGATTTAAATTTCTTGCAGGAAATACGAGAAATAGACGACGAACTGAAGGAGGCAGAGGCATGCCAAAAAGGTGCAGGTGTGGGGCAGGGTCCATTATAAGAACTTCGGGAACAAAGAAAAACCCAGGAAGACTGTTTCACTGTTGTCCATATGGATCCGAGGAGGTAATGAATAAATTGCGAAATTTGTATCTTTTTTTTTCTAGAGTGAAATGTATCCCGCTATAAATTGATGTTAATCCAACTTAAAAATTGAAGGACAGATTCCATTTATTCAAATGGACTGATGAGTCGATGGTAGAAGAGATTGAAGATTTGAAGGAAACTGTTGCTGAGTTGATAGGTGGTTTGACGAATTTCGAATTGAACACCCCAAGTTGGTATGAGAACAAGTTGTCTGATTTGAAAGAAGTTGTTATTAGATGCGATAAAGAGGTGGAGCATATGAAGAACGAGGTTCATGGTTCAGATAAAGCTCTCAAAGAATGCCGAGAGGAGTTACGTAGGTTGAAATACCTGTTTGTTTCCGGATTTGGTATGTTTGTGTTGTACCAATACTTGTTCCAATAAAATTGTAATTTGTAAGAGCGATGACATGTTTAAGATAGGAAGATCTATTTTAAGAGCGATCAGTCTTTTAAATTTGATTATCCAAAGTATTAGCAAATGAAATCGAAACATGAATTGAGTTGACATCTTAATCATGTATGGCATATGGCAAATGGCATACAAGGAGAAATGTTATGTTGTATCAGACATTAGTTTTGGAGTGGACTGACCACGTGTTGCATAGAGAAATGTCTTCGGAAGGAAGACACTTTAAGAGAAGGAAGAAACGGAACAATATATTGAGGGTTTCCACTTTCCCGTGGGCAATTATATATGGTGAGTTAAATATAGTTAGACATAATGAAATGAACACGTGTCTGGAGAAGAGAATTATGAGAAAAATAAAGCAAATGAAAGGCTTTATAAATAGAGGTAGATGTGACTGAGAAAGCAGTTACGGAGCGAAATGGACATCGTAAAAAAACCCAAACGGGAGGCGAGTAAGGTTGGTGAACTCTAGCTGAAGGACTTGCCCGATGAGATTAAAGATGAAATCATTAGGCGTGTTGCAGTAAGTGGGATCATGAACATGGGAGGGATATTGCAGGCAGGGAAGGAGTGGCGCAGCAGGGTGGAGGAGGAAAAAGTCTTGAAGATAGTCAACCTTGATGAGTTTCTTGCAAATGGGGAGAAGCTATGTTTGGACTCACCATATAGACTTTTTTTCGAAAGGTGTCTAAGCGCAGGAAACAAGACGGCTTTTCTTGTAGAAGGTCTGAGGCTGGCATATACTTGTGGGGACATCGAAAAATCTCTTGAACTTATGGAGAAATGCGACATGACAAAGAAACATTCAGTGTATGCATTAGGCATGTTACAAATATGCCTAGGACATTATGATGATGGAGTGGCAACAATGCAATAATGGAGTTGGGAGTAAGATATTGTAGGTGCAAATAAGGTCGGAGAGGAAATACGAGCAACAATTAAATCGATGAACCCAAGGGAAAGGGGAACATTTCGATTTGTCATGGAGCTCACTGGCCCCACATGCGACTGTGAAGTAGACGACCTAGGTACATGTAAAGAGTGTTTCATAATGTGGAATGCAATATCAATGTGTGTATTGTCGTAGATGATTATGAACGGAAGTTTTTAATGTATTATCAAGTAATTACAATATTAATGAGAAGTAACGTGCATCAAATGTAACGTACATATGGTTAAATAGATTTAAAGTAGCGATAAAAAAAGTAAATATATTGCCATTAAAATAAAGGTGACTAAAGATATGAGAAATTAAGTTATAGTTGCACATGGTTACACAAGTGGTGGACAAGTAAAGTTTGAGGGGACATGTACAGTACACAAGAGGCAGGAGAAATGTATTGAGTTGTCGTAATACGTACGTAGATGTGTTCAGAAAAAGGTGATATCAGAGAAAGGCTTTAAGTAGACAGTAACGGAAGATAAAAGGTATGAAGAGATGGATGTAATAATATAGGGTGACTAAATTGGCTAGAAAGGCTATGAGCAGATGGATGTCATAAAATAGGGAGACTGAACTGGCTAGAAAGGCTATGAGCAGATGGATGTAATAAAATAAGGTGATTGGAAGTAGTAAATAGAAGAGTTTTGAAATCTAGTAAATAAGAATGGAAAGGATAGCGGTTAATATTACTGTAATTTTAAATGTTAATGTGTAAAAAAAAAAAAACCATCGGTGAGGAGGGTTTCATTAGTGGACAAAGTAATATTTAAGTTTTTTTTAGCGCCCTGGCGAAATGATTATAGGAAAAGTAGTTTGAAAAAGAAGGCAAAAGGTAGATTGTTTGAGCGATAGTATAAAGGAGATGGGTTTGATGTGAACATGTCAGACATATGGAGATGTAGGTGTCTTGACAGAGAGGGGGAGAGAGAAGAGAGATGAAAGTAAAAAACAAATTTTTATTAATTTGTCCACAATATTGCGCAGCAACGTGTGTTCTGTAAATACTAAGAACATCTTCAACGTATTACTTTATTTTTACTAAAATAGAGTAACTCTAAAATAGAGTTGAGTTTTGTTTCAATGTATTACTCTATTTTTTATTTTAAAAACAAATATTCTATAGTATATTCTATTTCTATTTTATTATAAATATCATTTATTTGTAAGAAATTACAATTTAACCCCACTTTTTTTTCTTTCAAAAACTTCCATAAATTATGATTTTATTTAAATTAAACATTTATTACATAAAAAAAATTATATTACATCATATAAAAATAATAAAACATATAGGACTGTTATGTTGTTTACTTTATTTTCGGTATTTGTTATGTTGTTTATGTTTAATTTTTCTATGCTTGTTATGTTGCTTATTTTTAGTTTCAACATTTTTTTGTATTTCTGTATTTTAAGAACATTATTGCTGTCTTATAAATGTTGATTTTTAAATTTATAAAAAATAATCTATATAATAATCTGGTGGTGATAATCATTTTCTGTAATTTAAGTTTTAACATTTTTTAATGCAAANTTATAATTACAAAGATATAAAAATTAAAAGACCATTCTATAAATAAAAAAGTTCAACTCTAAAATAGAGTGAGAAATAGAGTTACTCTAAAAATAGAGTAAAAATAGAGTTATTCTATTTTAGAGTGGGAAATAGAGTGGGGTTGGAGAAAATTTTACTCTAAAATAGAGTTTAGAGTGGGAAATAGAATAGGGTTGGAATTGTCCTAATGGATGAAAAGAGCATAAAAATAAAAATAATTAAATACTAATGATTAATCGTTTATATAAACTGAATTGTGGGAGTGAAGAAGGACAACCGGTAATAATGTATTGGGAAAACGATTTATTTTTCCTTGAAAAGTTTCATATAATAACATATTCTCCTTAAGTTTGAGCGTAGTTCTATTTCCCTACAAAATCAAAGTTTCAAACCTATTTGCCCCCGGATATAGGTTATATTGGTTAATGTTATAAACCGAGTAAACCAAATTAAAATCAGATTCCAACCAAAACAAACCCAAAAACCCGACCCGGTAATGACCCGGCCTGGCCCGTTCTTATTCTTCTTCTTTACCTGTAATCATCAATCGCACCATAGAACAAAAAATCTCAGCGTGGTCTCGTTCTTTCACGCTAGATTCCTTGAAAAACCTGAATTAGAAGCTGATTTTGTCTCTACAGATTAGGGAAACAAAGAAGAAAACACTTAAATCATTTATCATCTGACAACAACAGAATAATGTTTTCTTAAAGGTTGTCGTCGATTCTGAACATCAAAGAAGATCAATTTGTCGCAATTCGATTTAACCCAGCTTCAATATAATCAAATTGTTCCAATTCGATTAAACCCAGATTCGATATAATCAATTTGTCTCGATTCGATTTAACCCAGCTTCGATATAAACAAATTTATCCAATTCGATTAACCTAGCTTCGAATAAGATCTATCTCGGTGTCAATTTCCCCAAATCACTTCTCCGATTATCGTATCGAATCACAACCCTCCATCTCATCATCACACTCCCTCGATCTTCATCAACAACTTCTGAGATTTCTGAGATTTCTTTATTTTGGTTTTTGAATTTTTGAGATTTCTAATTTCTCTTTCTTGAAGATAGCCGCCACAGCCTATACTAGAACCACCGCGAGCTCCGCCTCTCCGTCCTGGACCTCCGGCAACAACCGGGAGCTGATATCGGAGGAAGACAACACCTTCCATGGTTGAGGGAACAAGATTGCTTAAAAAAAACTCCTCCGCCGCAAGATCCATGGCTGAATTAGGGTTTGTAGAGACTAATGAATATAACGAATTGAGGAAGTTAAAGCAGAGAACTGTGGATTTTGAAAAATAAAACGAGGAAGATCCATGGTTGAATTGTGGATTGGAAGAAGCAGAGAAGGATGTTCAAAAAAAAAAAATGTTACGCTTCTGGTATTGGTATAGAATGTGACGCTTCTGGTATTGGTATAGGGGTTGTGCTTATGCAAGAGAAGAAACCCGTGGCTTTCTTCAACGAGAAACTTGGTGGAGCAACGCTTAATTATCCGACTTACGACAAAGAACTTTACGCCTTAGTCCGAGCGCTCCAAACATGGCAGCATTACCTTTGGTCGAAGGAGTTCATCATTCATACTGATCATCAATCCCTCAAACACTTGAAGAGCCAGCAAAAGTTGAACAAGAGGCATGCACGTTGGGTGAAATTTATCGAGACGTTTCCGTACGTGATTCAGTATAAACAAGGAAAAGAAAACGTCGTCGTCGATGCCTTTTCCCGGAGGGAAGCACACGGCGGTGGACTTATGGGACACTTTGGCATTGCCAAGACCCTTCACATCGTGCAAGACCATTTCTTTTGGCCGCACATGAAGCGAGACGTAGAACGCATTTGCAACCGATGCACGACATGTAAGTACGCCAAGTCCAAACGCCAAAACCAAGGTCTGTATTCTCCATTACCCATTCCTAGTGCACCTTGGACCGATATATCCATGGACTTTGTTTTAGGTTTGTCTAAGACTAGGAAAGGTAGTGATTCCATTTTTGTCGTGGTTGATAGGTTTTCTAAGATGGCACATTTTATTCCCTGTCATAAAACCGACGATGCATCAAACATAGCTGATTTGTTATTTAGGGAAATTATTCGATTGCATGGAATGCCTAGGACCATTGTTTCGGATAGAGATACTAAGTTCCTTAGTTATTTTTGGAAGACTCTTTGGTCGAAATTAGGAACTAAGCTTTGTTTCTCTACGACTTGTCACCCGCAAACCGAAGGTCAAACGGAAGTAGTCAATAGGACTTTAGGCACTCTCTTGAGAACGGTTGTTAAGAAAAATCTTAGATCATGGGAAGAGTGTTTGCCGCATTTAGAGTTTGCTTACAATCATGCACAACATTCTACTACTATGTTTTCACCTTTTCAACTCGTTTATGGCTTTAATCCGCTTACTCCTCTTGATTTAACTCCTTTACCTTTGAGTGAACATGTAAGTTTGGATAGAAAGAAAAGGGCCGAATTGGTTAAACAGATGCACGAAAAGGCGAAGGCAAACATCGAACACAAGACGGAGCAATACCGCAAACATGCCAACAAAGGGCGAAACAAGAAGGTTTTTGAACCCGGCGATCTTGTGTGGATCTATTTACGAAAGGAACGGTTCCCGGAAGAAAGGAAATCTAAACTCTTGCCAAGAGTCGATGGGCCGTTCACTGTTTTGGAAAAGATCAACGAAAACTCCTACAAACTTGATCTCCAAGGTAAGTATTCCGTTAGCTCAAGCTTAACGTTACTGATATCATTCCTTATGTTGCAGATGAAATCGATTTGAGGGCATATCCTTTTCAAGTGGAGGGGGATGATATGATTCCAGACACGAAGACTTTGGATGAGGATCCAGACGAGGCATTGATCATCCCGGAAGGCGCTGTCACTCGGTCCAAGGCACGGAAGCTAACCGGAGCGGTTCGGAGCTTACTCGACGAAACCCGGAGCAAGGAGGATCAACTTATGCACCCGGTCCTCACCTCACTATCTTCGAATTTTTCTTGAGGTTCGGCCGTTGTGTAAGTTGCGCTGTACTCTTTTTCCTGTATACGGTTTTGTCCCAATGGGTTTTCCGTATAGAGGTTTTAACGAGGCAACCGGCTTACACCATCTAACGGTCCGATTCCGAGAGAATTCCGGGGGAGAAATTCAAAACCGAGACTATGAAAACTAATGCATTTTCGCGCCCAGCATTAAAAGAGGAGTCAACATAATTTAAAAATTAGTTTTTGGTCTTTAGTCAAAATTCTTGTAATTTGTTGTTTTCATTTTCGAAGCAAGTGATTAATTCACTTTGACTCTCTCTTTTTCTCTCTCTCCCTTCTCTTTATATACTCTTCTCCTCTCATTGTCGAAAAGAACTTCATCTTTTATCAATATATTTTCTGAGTTTTTCAACTCTTTCTCTCTATTTCTTTGAAGGTTATTCTTAGAAATATTTTCGGTTTATCAAAGTGTCTTTCCGCAACTCTTTGACGCAGCCATCGATCCGTTTGTTTGTGAGCGATCTTCTTGTGAATTGGGGCATAAGGATCTTCGGGTTAATCCCCACACCTTATCATCCTCTTCCTCGATTTCTCCTTATCAACGAAGCCACCACCTCGCTTCAAATCGTTCATCGGCGATTAAGGCTTAAGGAATCTCGAGGGTCACTCGTGCCTTAACATCTTTCGACGTGGATTCTTTGAAGTCAAGGATCTATCCTCCTTTTCACCATACTACGAGCAAGCCGGTCCTTAGTCGATTCGTATCACATAGGCAGACCGAGGACGGGAGGTAGTAGCAGTTCTGGGTAATTTTGGTTTCTTGACTTTTTTGCCTTCACAAATATCAAATGCATCCCGCAAATAAATTTTCACTGTCTCAATAACAGTAGATGCAATTGTTTGAACCATATCCGACTGAGAGTTTAATGGAATGGAAGTCCTAGGGCACTCTGTGTCTCCATTGGCCACAAAAACGGGTTCTCCTTTGTTACTGAGTAATGAACCAAGCGGATCTAAGATTCCACGGTTTTTTTGGGTAGTTTTCCATGATTTTATAGCCGATTGTTCCATAGGATTGAGAACACGAGGATAACTATAATCGCTGCCAGGCCACATATGCTTTGCAAAATGAAAGCTCGAGGCAATAAGAGTCTCTAAATATTGTATCTTGGGGTCAAGACCCTAACGAGGCCAATTGAAAGACGTTAAGTCAATAGCAGCATCCGGACGAATAATAGATTCGACAAAAAGCTGCAGGAAAACAATGGGGGTTATATGCAATGTGATTAAGGAAAGGAAGTAGATGTAAAGTTAAAAGGTCTGTAACTCTTCAGAAAGCTCAGCTTCTATAATTTCAGTTTGATTGATAGCGCGACGTTTTCGTAATCGATAGGCAGAACGCTTCGAGATCTGCAGCTCTTCATCTGAGTTGGGGTCAAGCATTTGGAAAGTAGATATTGCCTCAAAAGCAAGAAGCTGAATAGCGAAAGGAAAACCCTGCACTGCAATAGATTTCTGCTTCAAACGTGATCGCATAGCTCTGCGATCAGCCTTAGTACATTCCCCAACAAATTCAGAAAGTGTCAAGCTGAAAGACTGACGCCCCCATGGGTAGTCCAAAAAAAGTCGAGATCACGCGACATCTCAACAACCGTTTCTGTTACATGGCCAGTTTGAACATGAACATTGATGACGGCATCAACAAGAAGGATCAAGGCAAGCGAAAGGCGCTTAGATCTTGAAAGAGATTTATCATACTTTAGGAGGAACATACATTCGTCTATCTTCTTCGGTTCACTGGAAGGTTTTGTACCAAACAACTCTTCCCAATTACTAAGGTTGCCTCCTTGCAGACGTTGCCTATCTTAGAAAGGCCTCATAGACGGAAGTTGGCCACAATTTAAACCAGTAAGAAAGGCATATTCACGTAGGGAGAATCGAATAGGTTGGCTGCCAAATACAAACCACATCTCATTTTTGTTGTCTGTCCACAGTTGACGAGTCATCATGTTGTGGACAATCTTTCCTAAGAATTTAAGCTTAGTCGGAGGTAGGCACAGGAGAGTACAGAACTGTGATTTGAGTAAAATATTGAATTCTTTGGTTCCAGCCAGCGCTGCAGCAATGTCAGTAAGCAATTGGGGTTTTGAGTAGCCATTGATGCTCCCCCCAATAGGATAATGGTCTCGCACAAACAATCTTTCTGGTAGTTTCTTATCAGAAAATTCGTCATCTTCAGGCTTAGCCGGTTTGAGATATAGGGACTTAATGTATTCATCTGCAAAAGATAATATAAGTTGTACATATAGGAGACCATGAAAGAATGGATACAAATGTCTTAGATAATTGAATTGTGTGCGATATTATAGAAAACTCAAATTACTGACATAACAGTTATCAGGGGAAGGAAATAGGCGAAGTTATGGAGTTAACAAGCAATGAAAATAGTTAACGCAAGAAAACTTGTAGCAATGATATGGAATTTAGTTTGACAAGTAGTCAGATGTAACAAGGATTAGAAAAGTAAAGCAGTTCACAATTTTTTATTGCAAGTACTACATGTAAAGAGGCAAAGGGACTGTAATGACTGAACTCAACGATTGAAGACATTATGAGGCGATATAGATGTTGGATTGAAACTTGGAAACCGTTTATGGTAACAAAATGTGTTAATTTCAAGAAAATGACAGTAACTCAATGTTCGGTCGGAAAGTAAACAGTTAGGGTTAGAATCATTACCGGTTTCTAAGCTTCCGCTGTCTGAAGATGACATTTTGGTAGGTGAAACCGTAAATCGGGCCTCCGTAGTAGAAAATAAAGTAGAAAGGTAAATAGATTTTTGGTTCGGTGGCCGGAAAAGAAAATGGAGGCGGCGAGGAAAAAGGTTGAAGACGGAACCGAGATATCATGGAGGTGTAAGGTAAAGGTAAAAAATAGTAATCGTGGAAAATGAGAAATGGAGAAATTAAAAGATAATTAAAAAATATTAAAATATAAAACGTAAAAAAGGTAATTAATAAAAGAAACTATCAAGTCGCGTGTGTACAGGAAAAGCTGACGCAATGCAAGTGTGGACAGGGTAATATTTAGAGGAAAGGAAGGGCATCATGGTAAAAACAAATGAGAAAGTGTTAGTTCCTTGTAAGCAGTCCGTGAAAGTGCTAAAATGCAAAAAGTTCTAAGTTTATGTGACAACGGAGGCAATTAAGTCTCTTTTTTTTCTCCTTTTGTGCAACGCAGTTTATCGTGTATCTTACGATAATCTGTACTTGCTTGTAGATAATTAAACTTATTTTGTTCGGATGTCTGACCAAATATCTGTAAACAGTTATATATGTGTTCAATAAAAAAAAAAGGTTCTCTTTACATTCATGAAAAAATATGTTTATAATCTTCTCGTCAATAGATACCAATACTCAATTAAATATTTTTGTGTGGACAATTAAACATCTAATTTTCATTAAAATTAGAAGGAATTACATCTAAAATAAAAGGAAATGCAAGACAGCTAGACAATAAGTGCCAAAAAAGTCCACGGTTAAACGAGGGATATATTGAGGATACATATCATCAAAAGAAACCTTAAGATATCGAAAAACGAATACGACTATGAAAACTTCTTGATTGGCCGCATCCAATGCAACCCGAATTGATCATAATATGAAATAGAGTCACGCGCATACTGTATATGAATTGATCATACTGTTGAATACATGAAGCTAGTTATCGGAAGAATGCATCGCTGATAACATTACATTCCCATTGAGTTGAATTAGAATCTTCAGAACAACTTCTTTGACGTGCAGGCGGTGAAGTACCGGGCTTTACTGCACCCCTGATCTTGTTAAGGACCTTTTGATCCGAAACCGCTTCTCCTATTTCTTTTCCAACAAAACAAAACTTTGATGGAATACTAATTTCTAGGAAATAGAAAACCGAATCGAAAGACGAAAGAAGATGTTTCTCAGAACTAGAAACTTACTTGTATTGAGAGATTCATAATGGTATGGTAATGCAGCTAAGATTGTATTCGATGATGCAAAAGAACAAGAGAAAAGTCAAAGTTATTAACCGAACCACGGACATTTGTTATGATTTTCTTTGTTGGTCGAAACTTAAGTTTGATCAATTTATAATTTGTATATGTATTTATAATATGTTAGAGAACATGTACCAAGGACCAAGGTTGGGTGGGTTGCATCGTTAATTTGGATTTAGGACTAAGTAGAATATTGATTTAATTAATTTATTAGTATATTTATATACTTGTTCGTAGAAGATGTTATCTTGACTCTTGACTTTCTTGTATGTATCTGCATTGGTCAAACTTCATTTGTTCCCCTCTATATACATATATAATACGTCTTGTTGAGAATAAGTTGAAGTACAAAAAGACCAAGACCAAAAGAGAATATATTTTAGGGTTTTCTGCAAATAAACCCTTCAAGTGATTTTTTTTTGCAATTCTACCTTCGACTTGCGAAAAATGCAAGTCAAACCAACCAAGTGCGATTCAACCCGCATATAACCCTCGTCTGTATCGATGACGTGGAAAATATGGATGTTGTTTGAAAACAAGACGGAACGTAAAACGCACCGTTTGGGTTAGATAAAGACGAACCTAAACAAAAAAAAATCTCAAATCTAAAAATCTCTCTCTCCTCTCGTCTTCATCTTTCTCTCCTCTCGTCTTCCTTCTCTTTAATTAATCGCTTTTGTTTTGTATACTCACTTCTTCTTCTTCTTCCACTTCAAATTGAATTGGAAAAACCAACCATCCGATCTCCATTAGAGAAGCTTGAATTGGAAAAATCAACCATTGGTGGAGGAGGCGATTGAACGTTTGGAGATGGAGGAGGGTTATCGGATTCGTTCGGTGGAGCCGGTGGTGTTTCTGAATCCGTCGGTGGAGGAGGAGGGGGATTTAGTTGATGTTGGTGGCGGCGGAGCATTGTTTGAGTCAGCCGGTGGAGAATCGGCAGGTGGAGGCGGAGTGCTGAGTAATGGAGGCAAAATCGAAGGCAATGGAGGAAGCTTTGAATCGGGAGGAGGAGGCGACGGTGGCGGTGGTGATGAGTCATCCATCTGTCCCGCTTCATGAAGAATCAATCGAAGGAGANCTTGTTGAGAATAAGTTGAAGTACCAAAAGACCAAGACCAAAAGAGAATATATTTTAGGGTTTTCTGCAAATAAACCTTTCAAGTGATTTTTTTTTGCAACTCTACCTTCGACTTGCGAAAAATGCAAGTCAAACCAACCAAGTGCGATTCAACCCGTTATATAGCCCTCGTCTGTATCGATGACGTGGAAAATATGGATGTCGTTTGAAAACTAGACGGAACGTAAAACGCACCGTTTGGGTTAGATAAAGACGAACCTAAAAAAAAAAAATCTCAAATCTAAAAATCTCTCTCCTCTCGTCTTCATCTTTCTCTCCTCTCGTCTTCCTTCTCTTTAATTAATCGCTTTTGTTTTGTATACTCACTTCTTCTTCTTCTTCCACTTCAAATTGAATTGGAAAAATCAACCATCCGATCTCCATTAGAGAAGCTTGAATTGGAAAAATAACCATCCGATCTCCATTAGAGAAGCTTGAATTGGAAAAATCAACCATTGGTGGAGGAGGCGATCGAACGTCTGGAGATGGAGGAGGGTTATCGGATTCGTTCGGTGGAGCCGATGGTGTTTCTGAATCCGTCGGTAGAGGAGGAGGGGGATTTAGTTGATGTTGGTGGCGGCGGAGCATTGTTTGAGTCAGCCGGTGGAGAATCGGTAGGTGGAGGCGGAGTGCTGAGTAATGGAGGCAAAATCGAAGGCAATGGAGGAAGCTTTGAATCGGGAGGAGGAGGCGACGGTGGCGGCGGTGATGAGTCATCCATCTGTCCCGCTTCATGAAGAATCAATCGAAGAAGGAGACGTCTGAGTCTATCTGGGGAAGAAACAGAAGACACATCGGGCTAATTACAGCGATTCGACATCGCTGTATGCTCTTGCCGCACGACCGCATCTTCTTTCTCTACCAGCACAGCTCAGATGGTTCTCTCGTAACCTCCTCCGCCTCCGTTGGCCACGTAATCCACCAGCGAAACTCCCGATGGACACAAACTCCCAATTTGTGGGTATGAATAATCATCACACGAAATCAGTTGGATCCAATCTTCTCCGGCATAGCAGCTCGCCGGCCGGGATGTTCACGAATCTCAAAGATCAGATTTTTGGTTTTATTTGTTTTTTTGGATCAATTTTTGGTTTAATTTGGTTTGTAGTTAACCGACACAACCTAGATTTTTATATCCTTTTACACGTGTTATTTCTCAAAAACAACATGATTTTCACTTAAACAAGACATTTCCAAAATGCATCGTTTCATTCTCCGTGACCGATATAACGGAGGTTAACTCCGAGGGTTATATAGCGGGTTGAATCGCACTTGATTAGTTTGACTTGCATTTTCTGCAAGTCGAGGGTAGAGTTGCAAAAAAAAACCATTTGAAAGATTTATTTGCAGAAAACCCTATATTTTATAACGAAAGGCAAAACAAACATTTTATGTCGTCCTCTTCATTACAACGCATTTTATTTTATGTTTATGGTTTTAGATTTTAGTTCAATTTGCACTCGAACGTCCTTTTTATGCATTGAGATTTGGGGTGGTTTCATCTTATGCTTAGACTCCCCATGTCTTGTAACTCGTTTGATGTTCTTTATGCGTCTGTATGATGAGATGATAATTCATCATGAGAACATGCTTGAACGGTTTACTGCGGGTAATTTAGTTTTGTTTTGAATATTTGTGTGTTTTTGTGATTTTTCCTTTACTAAATGACTATGATGTATTGATGTGTCACAAGGTAAAAAATATTGGATTAAGAAAAGCAAAATCATGTTAAAAAAGAAGCTAAAAACTTGTTAAGCCACTGGATGAAAACACGCTAAAAGAGTTGAATGGCCTCAATTTATCCATGCAAACACCGCATAGATCTGTAATATCTCAAGTGGTCAGAATTTTTTATTTTATTTTTCGTCTTCCGGCTTGAATGGTATGTATCTTTTTCACGTTTTCATGTTTTGAAAACGAACATGAAAATGTGATTCTGCCGAGTACATACCATTCACAATAATAAACACGGAATGATAAAAAAATGAAAATTAACAAACTATTTTTCAATCCATAATGCACGTTTTAAATTTATAACTAATTTATACAAAACTTTATTCATCTAATAAATAATAGTTTTGACGTTTTAAGTTCTCTCGTCGTATTGATTTCGCTATTTTATTTTTAAGTTATTCCGCTATTTTGCTATTTAGTTGACATACCAGTCAAGTCATTATTTTTCTTTTTTTTAAAGTCACTAGTTGTGTGGGTGAAAAAAAACTTAAATGCTTTTTTAATTTTTTCCCCATGGTAATTAAAATCTCTCTCTAGATCTTTGTAAACTTCATCAAAAAATTTGTTTGATAAATTAATCAATCATTGCCTTTTTTGCTTTGTTTTAAGATCCATATCGCTATATCCTCATCGTGCCATTGTTGGTATCAAAGAGAGGGAAAACATATGAATTTTGAACCATAACTTGAATTGATGAAATTGGCAAATCCATAAGAGTTATGAGTTTAGGAGGCAGGGAGAGGAGGGATAAAATAAGACACGGAGGAGTTACTTGTTATTTTGTGTTTGGGGTTTTTTTAGTCCTTTTGGGGAACCAATCCACATACACACAAAAAAATGCGTCGAGTACCTGGAAAACACGATTGATGAGTGTTTTCTGAAGATGCTCTGACGCTCAAGCCAATAAACAAGAGAGATAAAGACCTCAATTTTGGGCGTAGGGTCCGGAGATGGTCGGAAAATGGGATAGAACGGTTAAGTGACTTAGGGTCCGAAAACAAGGATGGATCCGCTAAGTATTTGAGATTTGTGAAGTTTTTTATGGTGAAGAAGATGAAAATATGAGAGGTTTGGGGTGATTCCGGCCAAAGAACGACCGGAGGTAGAGTGTTTGGATCGTTCCAGAGATTCCCGGAGAGGTTCAGTGTTTCCAGAGAATAGGTCAAAAGCCTATGTGTGTGAATGTGTTTTTCCCCTGCTCTCGAGGAGTGCATAAGACTTTTATAGAGTATATCTGCCCCGGATCATATATCGGGTCGTATTTCTGTAATTCGGGTCGAATAGGTGGATCATCTGAGATTGCTCC
Organism: Eutrema heterophyllum; assembly: GCA_002933915.1. NCBI lineage: Eukaryota > Viridiplantae > Streptophyta > Magnoliopsida > Brassicales > Brassicaceae > Eutrema > Eutrema heterophyllum. Next base: position 596,852 of record PKMM01050415.1, on the reverse strand, counting down.
TTGTATGTTGCACTAAAGTGCTTTTCATGCGTTTATACTTTTCTACTAGTCACCGAGTCGTCCTTGCTATGTGTCTCGCGGGTTTGGTTCTGCGTGGTCTGCTCGTCCCATACTGCACGCCTCTCGAGGTTCTGTGTCACGTCGCTTTCGTCCGTCTATGATCCTAAAACCGTGTAGCGTGAATCTCCCGCTAAGTCTTTGGGCGGAAATAGTTTGAATTGCAAAGCGTTATCTACGGAGGACAAATAATAAAGACTCGTGTGAACTAAGCCACTTTTACCTTCCCGATAACCTGGCAAGGGGTATCGGGTCCCTCTTACCTTCTCGAGTATTATTACTCAGTTATCTGAGAGCTTACTTTCCCGAGGGTTGTTGCCCGGTTTATGGTGATGTAGACGGGAAGTCAACATGTTCCTGCCCGAATCACTCATCTCCCTACTACAGCATGCTCCATGTAACCTGCCACGAGTTGGCGGGTTCAAGAAAATGTGACTCATTATTCCGGGACCACTCATCTCCTTACTTCCCATTCCCGCTATTCGAGAATGGTTTTGGGAGAAGGTGGTGGTTTGTTATCTGTCCTAGGGTTCGACCACCCAACTTCGTAACTGCACCCCCTCTAAATGGTACGCTTTTAGGTTTAGTGGCCGTCTAATCTACGGTGACACATCATACAACCTGTCTAACTGTCTTAATATGTCTTAACATGTCTTAAGGTTCGATCACCTAGCCTCGTAACCATACCATCTTGAGGTGATACACTTTTTGGTTAAGTGATCATCTAGCCTAATATGATACATGTCACTTTCTGATTCGCCAATCAGAGAAATTATTTATCTCCAACATTTTGTATTGATTACTAATGTTAATACTTAGAGAAATTACTTATAATAATCCAGTAGATTATTATTAACAAAATAATTTTGACAATAATATGTAACATAATAAGTTGTTCGAGTTCTGTCAATATACCGTTAATTGTATTCAAATTCAGAATAATATATATTTTGATAAAAAATTTTTTTAATAATATATAAATTATAAAATAACAATCACAACTTTTACAACGTTCATTACCAATCAGATTTCAAAAATATTTAAAGTATCAGCAATTGTTTTTACAGCCAAAAGCTACAGTCACATTTGTTGGAACAAAATTTATAAAAGCTTGTGGGCTTTATAAATATGTGTATGTGTGAATTGAAATGAGGCTTTTGGGCTAAAAGGATAAGCCTAAAAAGGAAAAGCCTTGTGAGGGACATGTAAAAAGTCCCACATTGCTAGTTGGAAATAATTTCCTCTATGATCTTCTCCTATATATAGGATCGCCTCTCTTGAGAGAAAGACATCCGATTACACACAAAAACCACACTTGCAAAAGAAAAGTTCCTTCAATTCTCTATTGCTAAAAGTAAGTCTTTTATTTCGAGAGTATCGTAGTATTAAGTTCGACAGATCCGTTATCAAGTGCTTGTGATAACGGATTCAATGGTTGTATCCTGGGACTCACGAATCTATTAAAACCGTCGCACTACGGGAGATTCTTTGAGTTAAGGAAAGAGATTAATCCTCGCCTCCATTGATATTGTTTCTGCTTCATCTCCTTTCTGTAGATCGTTTTATATTATCTTTCCTTAACGTTTATTTATCATTCTGTGATTAAATCAATATCCTGTTATAGTGCAAATTTTTGGTCTTACAACATTTACAGCCACAATCATATCCAATCAGGGCCTTAGTCTTCTCCGTATCCTTTATGAGCTTAATTAGTATTATGAACTTCAATGGATTAAAAAGACTTCTAATTAATTGAACCTAGACATCTCTAACTAAAACAAAATTAATTGTGTGTGAAAAAAAATAAAATATTTGTGGATGCTAATTTATAAAAATTTAGCCCATCACAGATCTGCTATAGCAGTTAAGCCTGTGGATAAAGCCCAAGATTTGTTGTTAAGTTTCCTCACGCGCAAGATACGCGCGTAACGCATACGCACCCAATTAATCGTCTTCTCCTACCGAATTCGTTTCAGCGAAATATTTCCCCAAAATGCCGTCCAAAGCCAGATCCTCCGCCGCCACAAACGGCGCAAAACCACCGCGTACGAGAAAGAAAACGAAGCCATCGCCGACCTCAGAACCAACCTCGATCTCGTCACTTCCTTACGATCTGCTACTGGATTGCATAGCCCGCATTTCTAGATTGTACTACCCAACTCTCTCCCTCGTCTCCAACACTTTTCGATCAATCGTTGCTTCACCGGAGCTTTACGAGACCCGATCCATCTTAAACCGCACTGAGAGTTGCCTCTATGTGTGCTTACGCTACCCTCTTGACCCTACCACATAGCGGTTATTGCGCTTGAAAGAGGCAACAGTGAAGAGATTTGGGGAAAGGTCGAGTGGCTTGAAGCCGTGCTTACAGTCCCTATCTCTTTTCAATTCGCGTGTGCTCAGGCTGCTACGGTTTGATGAAGTGACAGTGAAAAATACTGAACGTAGTGAATCTTTAGTGATGCAGGTAGAAGAAATAGTTAAGTTTTCACCGGGCAGAGAATGTAGAAGATCAGCTTAGTTTGCGACTGTTTTTGTTAATTAGAAGAGTTCTATTCAAAATCTTAGGAAGAAAGAAGAGGTGTAACAAGATGCACACTTGAAGAGAGTTTGGTCGTGTGGTGAAACAAAACTCTTTGTTCTGTTCCCTTAATCTGCAAAGGCTATGCTTGCTTCTTAGTCTTATAAAAAATGAAAATGGCTTCTTTTCATTTACTGTCACATGAAAATTGGTTCTTGTGATCATGTGATTTGCATAATTTTATAATAATTGTTCTAGTTATATATTTTATGAATATATCGATATACTAACTAACCAAATAAACAAATCGATATACACTTTATGCAAAAATCACAAAAACCCAAATTTTGTTATGCTAATAGAGGTAAATAAAAACATGACTCACATGAAAATAAATTGAGAACAAACACCATTAAAATTGTCTCTTCAATTATAGTATTATACTCAAAACACGACGGTACACTTAAAAAGTTCATAATTTTCAAACTAAAAATACTCATTATTATAAATAAATAAAAGAAGCTAATTGATATTGTTTGAGTCGGATTTACCGTGTAAAAGTTTAGCCATGCACAATTTTTTTATATATAATATTCAGATTTAGGATTTTCTTTTAAAAATTTCAAAAAAAATAAGGCCCTAACTAATACAAAAATTTGTTACAAAAATGTGGGTGGTAGTGCAAATGCACAATTGGCATTCCCTCTAAGCCGGATATGCCGTATAGTTCTAGTGGATATGCCGTATTGTGCCGCATAATGTCCACTAGAACGTCCGCTCTGCTGCATATGGCCCGTCCTCTAGGCACCTTTGGAAAGCATGGAGTGTGATAGCTCAGTTACTTGCGATGGAAAAGCACTCTCCAGAAAAGACGTGAACTTGACCAAATCCGGTAGGAATAATAAGAATCAAAATCCAGGTAGACTCTCATCTCTTAATTAAGATATTTCGAAATCGAGAATAGTGAGACTCGCCCAACTCTCACTCCTCACCGAAACTGCGAAGGGACGATGAAAAATGGCGGCTCCTTTCTTTCTTTCTTTCTTTCTTTCCTAACTATCACTGCCCGCAGGATAAGGTTCTGCGTGTTGTATCGAATTATAGCACTCATCTTTACATTGAGTGTCTGCCTATCTAGCTAATTCGTCTAGATCTGAAACCTCGATTTCTACTACGGATATTATTAATCCTATCCTACCCGTCTCATAAGGGCTACGACCAGAATCAAAGTAAAAAAGAGAGAGCTGATTCAATTGCTTGATTCATTGAGGGGGGGATTCTATTCAAGGGACTTTGTTTTACAAGCCTTCATCAGTCGATATGGTCTAAATAAAAATTTGCCTTTCCGAAAACTCTTCAACTCTCATGTCAGAATAGAACAATATGATTGATAAGAAAATCTGTTTCCGAGATGGAGACCATGACTATAGTTCCGAGTCTTAGCCGAGAGTAGTCTAAAACTCCATATGTTGCTTTGTGATAAGATTAAAGAGGGAAGATGCCCGTCGAAATGGAGTTGGAGCTCTTTGACAATCAAGTTGGACCATTGAGGATCCTTGAAGGTTAAAAGAAAAGAAGAGACTTCCCTTATAGAAATTGATCGGGTCCGGTTTAATCATCTTCTTTTGGTGCGACGCGTAAAAGATTTTCGTGATAGGGTGAGATTCTTGCTTGGCTACTCCATTTCTTCGGCAAGTTCCTCATCTCTCTTCTTTATTTTGTCTCCTCGTCCCTTTTGTCCTCCCATTTTTCTTATGAATAAAGGTGATAGACCAAAACTTTAATGAAATTTTGGGCTGGGTCGACCGAGCTGATCCGCTCGACTTGATTTCTTGTCCGATCTTTTTGGTGTGCATTAGAGGTAGCTACTAAGGTTTTTGTTTGTTTGTTGGCGTAGTAGATGGACTAACCTACTATATATCAATGCACTAGTAAATGGATTAACTTTTTCTATACCTGAAAAAATCGCAAACTATAACCGAATTGAACCAAAAAAGAAAAAACACCTCTAAACCGAAGTTTTTTATGGCAATTCGAATCGAAACCGAATCTGAACCATCTATATTATATATATATATATATTTTTTTTTTAACGTCTGAATTCATTAATCAAAGCAATAGTCCAAAATGAGAACAATGGAAAAACCAGAGTAACAACATCTAAAAACAGAGTATCATCATCCTAAGGGAAGGATTACTTAGACACTCCTCAAAGCCTCTCGATGTATTCAATCATGAAGCCAGGATGGACCTCCCAAGGCTAAATAGGATTGAACCTTCCATCTCTTGTAATGCTTTTTCTAACTCTCTCGTGCGATCAAATTAGCGTTAACTCGTTCCATTTCAAATGCACAAAGAACGAAACTCGAACGTAGTCGAAGTATATGTTCCAAAAGAGGTTTGTACCGTGGCCATTGAATGGGATTGTAGATCGCTTCAATTGCCGACTGACAGTCTGAGCTGAAAATAACATCCGAGATTCGTAAATCTCGCAAGCTCTGCATCACCCATATGATACCTCTCAATTCAGACACTATCCGATTTGGAGAACTTGTAAAAGCCTCTCTAGCATGATATTTAACCGAACCAGTATGATCCCTCAAAATCCAAGCACCACCACTATGAAGTATAGAGTTTCTCCAATTGGCATGAACATTGCATTTCACTGTTCCTGCAGATAGAGGTATCCATTTGTTATCAAAACCTTGAACCTCCATTCCCATTTGTTGTGTAGTTTCAGACACATTTACTGCTCGCCATTCTTTGGCTTCATCAATAGCTTTTTGTGCAATTACATTCACCGGTTCACTGTACTCTTGCATACAAAACCGAATTACGGTTTTCCAAATATTCCATAGAACCCAAGGGATTGACATTCTCGTCTCGACAGCAATCGATTGATCCTCCTAGTTTAAACACATCCAAATAATATTTTGAGTAATTGCAATTTTAGGTAATGGATGATTGAAAAATTAACCGACAGTAAAGTGTACTATCTGACATCTATTGTTTATAATGCAATGACAATTTAACCCTCACCTTTTATCCATCATATTTCTCTCTCTTCACTCTTCGGTGAAAAATAAAAAAATAAGAAAGAAGAAAAAGAAGAAGAAAGAAGAAGAAGAGAAGAACGGTGGAAGATGGTGAAGATGGAGAGGTGATGACGGTATTTGTGATGGCGATGGCGTTGTAAACGGTAGTGGTGATGGTGACGGTGGCGACGATGATAGTGGTGGTGACAATGACGGCATTGGTGACGGTGGTGGAGGGTGGTGATGGTGTCGGTGACAATGACGGTGTTAGTGAAAGTCGTGGTGACGATGACAATGGTGGTAACGGCGACGGCGGTGGTGACGGCGTCGGTGGTGGGGACGATGATGATGCCATCGACAGTGGTAGAGGGTGGTTATTGGCGATTATTTGTATTAATAAGATTATCATTGTTATAATGTTAACCTCACCATTATTATTGGCGAATATTCTATATAAATTACTTGTTAATAACAATTTATTATTTTATCGCGTTAATACAAATATTATCCGGATCTTTACTATGATAGCACTTTTTAAATATCGGATATTATTGTTAGCACGTTATAAGTATCTGATATTATTGTTAGCTCGTTAACCTACTATATGATAATTTGATTAACACTATAAACATAAACTTATTGTGATAACATATTAATTATCATGTTAAACAAATAGCTATTCATTAAAACCCACATATATTTTTTATGTTATATATATATCAGATATTATTGTTAATACGGTATAAATATCAGATATTTTTATTAGTACGTTAACCGTTTAACACGATGATGTCGTAACACGATGTCGTGAGGTGTACCGATACACAAAAATCAACTCTACCTTATGTGCATGTAAAAGTATTTTCGTCAGTTTTTTTGAATGGTGTAGAGAGAACTAATTAAAAATTATCCATCGCTATAAACTTAATTTTTGAGTCAACCATTCATATTGAACAAAATCATGACTTTGACATAATATACAGGAGAGGGTTCTATAAGTTGGTGGGCGCATGGAGATCAATAAATTAGAAAAAATTAGAAAAAATTAGAAAAAATTAATATTAAAATAGAACAGAAGAATAAGAGAGAGAGAATAAAAATCTCTTAATTAAGGCAAAAATGAAAATAGCTACTTCTTCTTCCCCGCTTCTCGCCGTTGTCTCCAGCTCAGGCTCATCGGTGAGTTGACTTATATTTATCAACATGTCTCTTTAATCAATCACCCTTTACCAAATTTTTAATTTTTCCTCTCGTAACCACTCTTCGAATTCGACCCGTAAGTCAATTTTCCGTTTATTCAATCATTTTCCGGATGATATAGAATCTTAAGATCATTGGAGTAGGAAAAAACCTTTAAAAATGTGATCTTTGTTATAATTTTATGTTTGGGTTTACGAAAGTTTCAGTTTTTTTTTTCCTCCTGATGATCTAATTGTGACATTGTTTTGTTTTAATTCTGGGGATCTAATTGGACTTTTTGTTTTCGTTTCTTTCAGGATCCGAAAACTAGCGGATCACTTGGATCTCGAATCCTTCCGGCTACTCAAAGGTTAGTGCTTCTCCTTTATTTTATCTTCTAGTCGCTTTCTGATTTCGAATTCGTTATTTATAGACATTAAAATAGATTGTAGGATCAAAGTTTGAAACCCCCTGATACATTGATGATTATAATGATATGATGATGATGATGGTGTTGATGATGTGATGTTGATATGATGATGACAATGGTGGCCATGAATATGATGATGATTCAAGGTTTAGGGCTGAGGGTTTGAGGTTTAGGGTTTAGAAATGATGCAGCAAGAATTAGTAAGAAGATTCTGAATGTGACTCATGATTGATTGCTTGATGAGTTGTATGTCTTGATGGTTCTTTATTGATATGTTCATTGCTTTGAATAGCAGTCGTTTGAACATTAAACCGCATCGGCCGCCTTTTGAACTTTGAACCACATTCGTGGCCCTCTGCACATGGTATTTGCCGGCTTTAAAAAAAAAAGCAGTCTTGGAAATTTGTTCAGAATAATAAAGCTTGGAGTTTGAATGATGTTTATTTCAGACTTCTTATTTCTTTTAACTGAATTCATATTCGAGCAGTCATTCTACTTTAATGTAGTTGTTTGAGCTCATCCTAGAGACTTCACAGCAAGTTGTAGCTCGTCCTTCATTTTTGTCTGTAGGTGAACATGAGAAATACCAACTTTTAGTTCTGTGATCTATAAGAAAAAGACTCAGAGAAATTTCTTTTATATTTCAGGTCTTACAGATTTGGATTATTTTTGGTTGATCATTGGATTTATTTGGTGTTTATTCAACAAAGAAAACTCAATTGATAGTCTAGTAGTTTTACGTAGATTTTACCAAAAGTAATATTAATAGCAGTCAAAACATTTGCGACTTTGCTTTAAATTTTCTATGATTTCTAAGTTCTAACCATGTAAGTATACCAGATCATCCCCATCGGACAATCTTCTCCGCTGTAGAACAATGTCTTCCAATCACCTAAGACATGTCGAGTCCATGTCCCTGCTACCGTCAGGCGCGGGTAGGATCTCTCAAGTAAACGCCGTCGTTTTAGGGGAAGCCCTTGCATCCGAGGAGAATGATCTCGTCTTTCCTAGCAAGGAGTTCTCCAGCCAGGCTCTTGTTTCCTCCCCTCAACAGGTCTCTCTCTCTTTCTCTTCTAACATCAACTGAGTCCTAGATCAGCAAACCTCATCTTTTCTGCTTGCTTTTTATGATCTGTAAATCATTCTTCTTCTTGTTATTGCATGCAGTACATGGAAATGCATAAAAGGTCGATGGACGACCCTGCTGGGTTTTGGTCTGACATTGCATCTGAGTTTTACTGGAAGCAGAAATGGGGTGACCAAGTGTTTTCCGAAAATCTCGATGTCAGGAAGGGTCCTATTCACATTGAGGTGGATGCTTTTTCTTCTTTTTTTTTCCTTTCCTTGTTAATTTTATTTGCTCTATTTTCTGCATCTCATATGAGCACATGTTTCGTCGTGATGACATGTCTGTGATCATGTGCCATCAGTGGTTCAAGGGGGGAATCACCAACATTTGCTACAACTGCTTGGACAAAAACGTTGAAGCTGGTTTGGGTGATAAAACAGCCATTTACTGGGAAGGAAATGAACGTGGTGTAGGTGCTTCCTTAACTTATTCTGAGTTGCTCCAACAAGTTTGCCAGGTATAAACACTGTTGTTCTTCCTCTCCGACCACCTCTATAACTCTTCTTTCTCACTTATTTGCTGGCACTGCATTTGCCTTGTCCTTGTGCTGCAGCTATCTAATTACTTGAAAGATTTCGGAGTGAAGAAGGGGGATGCTGTTGTAATTTATTTACCAATGCTTATGGAGCTTCCCATCGCTATGCTTGCATGTGCACGGATCGGAGCTGTTCATTCGGTAACCTGTGAAAACTGTACATTTGTTTACAATGCAACATTACCTAATTCATTAACACAAAACCAGTTTCGAGTATTAAATCAATTCTTCCCCAGGTCGTTTTCGCTGGATTTTCTGCTGACTCTCTTGCCCAAAGAATCATTGATTGCAAGCCAAAAGTAATACTGACTTGCAATGCTGTTAAAAGAGGCCCTAAGACCATAAACCTTAAAGCTATTGTTGATGCTGCACTTGACCAATCCTCTAAAGATGGAGTCTCTGTAGGTTAGTCCATTTACCAGAATCTGACTTGGGTTCCTTTTCGGTATCTTTCCTGTATTTTGGCTTCAACTGGATGCTCCCAATTACTATTTTCTGGTTTTCCTTCCATCTTCATCGTTTGCACAACAGTCCTTCAAAACATATTTCCCTCTCTTTACTCTTTATTATAAGTTCGTTCTCTGAGCACATCAAAGAAAAGATTGGAAACAGACATTGCTTGTTGGATTGATGAGTTAGTTCATAACTGATGGTTTTCTGACTGTTATGTCTCTTGCTTCTCTACAACCAGACATATGCTTGACCTACGACAACTCATCTGCAACAACAAGGGAAAACACAAAATGGCAGAATGGAAGAGATGTATGGTGGCAGGTACCTGCAGAGCTGTTTAATAATTTGCAAAATGCATTCATTTCTTTTTCCCAACGGTTCTTAAAGTCTGATTTGAGTGATGGTCATCCCTTTAGGATGTCATTCCTAGATATCCAACATCATGTGAGGTGGAATGGGTCGATGCGGAAGATCCCCTGTTTTTGCTCTACACCAGTGGAAGTACCGGGAAGCCAAAGGTAATTTTAGTCCTTTGTAAGATTGATTTTCTTAACTTCGTTTGTTTCGGTTTTCTCTCTTTAATATGGTTTCTTTAAAGGGTGTCCTACACACAACTGGAGGATATATGATCTACACTGCTACAACATTCAAATACGCATTCGACTACAAATCAACAGATGTATACTGGTATGCAAAGACACTTTTCTTGTCTGTTAAAATTACTTACTAAAAGCTACGCAATAGAGTGCTAATCTCTTTGCTTCTCTAACATAAGGTGTACAGCAGATTGTGGTTGGATCACTGGCCATAGCTATGTTACTTATGGCCCGATGCTCAATGGAGCCACTGTTGTTGTCTATGAAGGGGTAAACCATTACAATAATTGTAGTTTTTTAGTGATTTATGATTTTCTGTCAATTAATGTCTTGAATCAATAATTCAACTCTAGGTTCCTCTCCCATAGCAATACATTATTTTGCTTACAGAGCTATGAGCATTTAAGCTTATGAATGTGTGCACATGAGTTTTACTTTTCATCTCTTTCATTTGGATTGAACTGTTGGTTGTCATATTATCATCTGCTTTTGAAACAGGCTCCAAACTATCCTGACGCTGGACGTTGTTGGGAAATTGTTGACAAATACAAGATTTCAATATTTTACACTGCCCCAACATTGGTGAGATCTCTCATGCGCGATGACGATAAGGTAAGATATATGCAATCTTTCGGTTTGGTGAAAAAGTAATCAGCGTTGGACTGATGCTACAAAAGCTACAAGAAGTAGAGGCTCTATTGATCTGTCCTTCAAATTCTTATAGAATAATTAAAGCCTTATGTAGGGGATAATACTTTTAGATATCAACATCATTTACTAATTTTTCCGTTTTCAACATATTTTGATTGTTATAGTATGTAACAAGTCATTCTCGCAAATCCCTACGAGTCCTTGGCAGTGTGGGTGAGCCCATCAATCCGAGTGCCTGGAGGTTGGAACTCTAATATCTTTAGTCTTTTATTCATGCGATCAGTTGAGTGAGAAATTTATTTTATGGTTTACCGATACTCTGCTGTAGATGGTTCTTCAATCTAGTCGGTGATTCAAGGTGTCCCATTTCAGATACGTGGTGGCAAACTGAAACTGGTGGCTTCATGGTGACTCTCTTCTCTCTCGCTCTCTATCTCTCTTGATATCTCTTGCATGCTCTCTCTCTCATGTGCATTAAATTGCATGACAGATAACCCCATTGCCAGGTGCTTGGCCGCAGAAGCCTGGTTCAGCTACTTTCCCTTTCTTTGGTGTTCAGGTCTGAGATTTATAGTGCAAAATTATATTTAGTATGTTGCTTCTTCCTTTAGGTATTTGTCTTCGGGGACTTCACTCTCATCTCTCTCTCTCTTTTTCTTTCTCTTTCTCTTTCTCTCTGTCTTTGCTGCAGCCTGTCATAGTTGATGAAAAAGGCAATGAAATCGAAGGCATGTGTAGTGGCTATCTTTGTGTGAAAGGATCATGGCCCGGGGCGTTTCGAACTCTGTATGGGGATCATGAAAGATATGAAACCACATACTTTAAACCTTTTGCTGGATATTATTTCAGTGGTGATGGTTGCAGCAGGTGGACAATCTTATCTAATTAGTTTCTTTTCACAAAAACCAATTTTGCAGTTAGTGTATCATCTTTCAACTATGACATAAATAAAGGCATGTTTATGTATATTGATAAGAACCAAAGTCGGGTGATTTTTACATGGCTTTTATCTAAGTTTGATTTTGTGTTCCAGAGACAAGGATGGTTACTTCTGGCTTACAGGGAGGGTTGACGATGTTATCAATGTCAGGTAGAACACGAATTTTAAAAATTGTGTCATTAAGTTCCCTAAACATCCAATATTCTCCCCATCGCTCGAATATATACTTATGTTTGGAATTTTTAATGCACAGTGGCCATCGAATCGGAACTGCTGAAGTGGAATCTGCTCTGGCTTCACATCCCCAATGTGCAGAGGCAGCTGTTGTAGGCGTAGAACATGAGGTATGTGGACTGATTATGCATTTATAAGGTGTGACACCGTGAAAAGCTCATAGATCAGCTTGTTAGTCATTGAGTATAAATTGAATAGGCTTATGATGTTTAGTAATTGGAACTGGTTTTAGGGCCTTTCGAAAGCAGGGAGAGTTTTCTGGTTCTCTATTACAAAAGATAGGGTTGCTTCTTGGTTCTTGAGTTAGATTTTGTTCTTGATTTTAGCGTCGTTCTTCGTTTACCATTGTAAAATAAAAGTAGAAATCAGTTTGGTTGTCTCTTGCTTGTATCAGGTAAAAGGTCAGGGAATCTATGCGTTTGTCACTCTTGTGGAGGGTGTTCCTTACAGCGAAGAGCTTCGGAAAAGCCTTGTACTCATGGTCCGAAATCAGGTACGATATATGAAGAGAAAAAGCGAATAGTAAGCTTTAGAGATGCTAATTTTAGTTGCACACTTTGATGATATATGTAATGACTTTTCGGTATCGATGTTTTGCTGTTACCAGATTGGGGCTTTCGCAGCACCGGACAGAATACATTGGGCACCGGGACTGCCAAAGACGAGAAGCGGAAAGATAATGAGGAGAATCCTGAGAAAGATTGCTTCAAGGCAATTAGAAGAGCTTGGAGATATTAGCACACTCGCGGATCCCAGTGTAGTTGATCAGCTTATTGCACTTGCCGATGTGTGAATCTTTTTTTTCTCTGAATGCATAACCATATGCGCCAATGGAGAGAGTGTGGAGTTTTGTGAATCTGTGTTTTTATAGAGGAATTGGTGAAAAAAAAAAAAAAAAACCTGAAACAAAATTCAGGTTCTTGTGAGGAATAAAGCGAGCAGACGACGATTTCTATATGTTTTTGAATAAATTGAATTTAATTTATATGAATTTGGTTTAGGATAAGATATATATATATATTTTTTTTTGGTAACTGAAAGTGAGTTGAAAAGCTGCATAGAAGTTTAAAAACACTACGAAAAAAATATGGATTCGTATCCAAGTGATTGGACTGTCTTAAATTAAAGAACAAGAAATTTCTTGGAAGCAATGATAATTATCCAGTGAGAAAAATCGGTAATGCATCACACTATCATACCGTTTTTTGTAACGATACCGGTCCAATAAACAAGCGGTTAAAAGCCTAGAGAAGTGAGAGATAAATACGAAGTGGAGGACTGAGCTGGAAAGCACACCGGAGTGACTTGCGGACAAAGAGGAATAAATGCTAATTCGTCAGTCAACGCCGCAAAGATCAAAGACTCGTTCAAACCGGTGATTAAAGGCGCCTGAAAGTAACAGCCGTATCCACAAAATTTATTGTCATTCATTGCGAATCAAGCCAGACTTGGAGTATAAAAGCAAGAGTAAGGACAATGAGCAAAACAATTTCTTCCACTTGCAATTAATACTACACACTCAATACTTATCAATTATTTGTTTTGTTCTTGTGTAAACACTATCGCGGACGAAATACTAAACTCATTTACTCCTGCATTTCGTCTCTAAAATCGTCTTTGATCCATTCAGCTCACTCTGAGCAATCTACTTTATGTTTATTACTCAAACGTCTTAGAGACGGCTCGTAAAGCGTGAGTGATCTTTACATTGTAAACCACATCGGAGGTGTTTTCTGATTTTTCATAGGCCGTGAAGTGGGTGAACAATTCTTGTGTTCTTAAATTCGTAAATCAAAGATAGATTTGGGATATGATAAAAATTTAAATCCTAAGAAAGACAAAGATGGTCAAGAAGAAACTGAGACTCTTGCCCAAAAGAGAGCTCGTGTTTCTACAGAAGGACCCTCTCGCTGCACTCGGACATCAAACATATCCAGTGTTGATCTGAAACCGCTTCAACCTTGCTCAGTATCTGATCAATTGACAAAGGTGAAAGAGAATATTGTTGACACTTTAACTGGTATAAGACGATTTCGTTCCGAGCTCGAGATAAAGGAACAAAACCTAGAAGCTTCGCTGAAGGAAATTGATGAGTTAGGTATGATCTGTGCGTTGATAAAACACTTGATTTTGTTTACTATGTTGGTTCTATGTTTTTGACATTTTAATGTTGGAAATGAAACAGGGGAGAAAGTGTTGGAAATCAACAAAATCCTCAAGTAGCATCAAGTTTAAAAGTGAGCTATTAAAGATCAGGAAATGGAATAGAGACTTTTGCAAACTTTGTATGTCTCTGTTTCACTAGAGACGACATTTTCTTCTTCTTCCTACAAACTAAGTTATGTTTAATCTTCGGTGTATGAGATGCTAAGTAGATGATTTAGGTGTTTGTGAAGATTGTCACTCTTTGTCAAGTTCCATTGGAAGAATCCGAGAAACACTTTGATATTGTTATGCTAAATGAAATATATAGATTCGTATCCTAGTGATTGTAGGAACAAAAATATGGAAACAGAAATTGCGATGAAAAAATACGAATGAATTTGTAGAAGGCTTTAAAAAAATGATTTAAGGAAAAACGACGATTAAGTGGAGGCGAGATGATCTCTTTCCTTAATTCAAAATATCTCTCGTTGTGTGGCGGTTTTATGAGATAATGAATCTCATGATACAACCACTAGGAGACTACGATCGCATCACTCGATCGTAGAATCTGCGAACTTATTCTTTACGGTATACTCTCGGACTTACGTTTTTTGTAGAAGAAAAAAGATGAGAGAGATTGAAGGTTTATGTGAAGTTTTGCTTTTTCGTAAACGTAAATGAAGAGGAGGTTGTTGACTGTTTATGTAGTCAAGTGGCGACCGAAAAGTGAGGAGAACGTGCGCAAGCAAAGATATGGACGAGCATTGTTCGGTCTGCGCGTTGGGCGAGATATGGCGAGATTCTCGGGAGTGATCTTTGACTCAATCAAGTCGCGTATTACTTCGAGATTAAACCGAAGATCTTTTCGTTTGGGCAAAATATGTGTGGTTTTGGTTAAGTAATTGGCCCAAAACGTTAACCAAAATTTGGCCCAAAAAGAACATCCACTACAAGAAAACATACCGATTCCCAACCACATTTCCGACGAACTCAATCCGGTCGGGAATTCCCGACGGGTTTCCGACAGGAACCCGATCGATTTGAGGGCATCGGAAACCCATCGGGAATTCCCGACCGGTTTGAGTTCGTCGGAAATGTGGTCAGAAAATCCCGACGCCTTTCCGACGGCATCAATTTCCCGATAAATTTCCAACGATATCCCGAGGAATATCGACCCGTTAATATATCCGTTGCCTTAGCCGTTTTATGGACGTTAGATATTTTAAAACGGTCGGAAAACGGCATAAATTTCATTATAAGTATTTTTTCACCCTCATTCACAACTTACACAACAAAAAAAAACAAAAAATGTCTTCTTCAAATCTAAACCCTTATGATTATTTTCGATCGTGGATGGATAAACCTCGGCTTGATCCAACGACGGGTCAAGTAACGGATGAGTATGCAACGGGTGTTGAGGAATTCATGACATTTGCGACAAACAATAGCATGACATCGGAACACGGTAAATTGTATTGTCCTTGTACTAAATGTCGGAATAATAGATTAGTCACGGTTAGCGTAGTACTATGGAATCACCTGTATAGGAATTAGTTTACGCTGGGGTACAAGATTTGGTATACGCACAGAGAAACTGATTCAATGGTACACTATTATAGCAGTACTAGGACATAGGAACCAACACCGGAAGTAGATGCAAACGTAGGTACTGTTCAGATGGTGAATGATGCGTTTCGCGAAAACATAGCATCGTATGTTCAGGATGGTAATAGAATAGAGGAACCTAATTTAGAAGCTCAGAAGTTTTTCGATATGCTAGATGCAGCTAAGCAACCCTTATACGGAGGATGTAGAGAGGGAATATCGCATTTATCAACTGCAAGCAGGTTGATGACTATAAAGACTGATTTCAACTTGGCGGAGGATTGTGTGGATGCCATAGCTGATTTTGTGAAAGATATTTTACCTGAAGATAATATTTCACCGGCTTCATACTACGAGATTCAAAAACTTGTCGGCGGTCTTGGATTGCCGTATCAAATGATAGATGTGTGCATCGACAATTGCATGATATACTGGAGGAAGGACGAAAACCGCTTGAAGTGTCGTTTTTGTCACAAACCTTGGTATCAGGAAACGAGTGGCAGAGTACTTGTTCCACATAAACGGATGTGGTATTTGCCGTTAACAGAGAGGTTAAAGAGGTTATATCAATCCGAGCGCACGGCAGGACCTATGAGATGGCATGCAGAACATAACTCAGATGGAGAGATTGTGCATCCCTCAGATTTAGAAGCGTGGAAACATTTTCCAGAGGTGTATCCTAGTTTTGCGGAGCACGACATTGTTTAAGAANAATATTTCACCGGCTTCATACTACGAGATTCAAAAACTTGTCGGCGGTCTTGGATTGCCGTATCAAATGATAGATGTGTGCATCGACAATTGCATGATATACTGGAGGAAGGACGAAAACCGCTTGAAGTGTCGTTTTTGTCACAAACCTTGGTATCAGGAAACGAGTGGCAGAGTACTTGTTCCACATAAACGGATGTGGTATTTGCCGTTAACAGAGAGGTTAAAGAGGTTATATCAATCCGAGCGCACGGCAGGACCTATGAGATGGCATGCAGAACATAACTCAGATGGAGAGATTGTGCATCCCTCAGATTTAGAAGCGTGGAAACATTTTCCAGAGGTGTATCCTAGTTTTGCGTATGAGCCAAGGAACGTATACCTCGGGTTATCTACAGATGGATTCAACCCTTTTGGAAGGCATGAGAGGAAATATTATTTGTGGCCAGTAATCGTCACACCTTACAATTTGCCGCCTAGTTTGTGCATGAAACGAGAGTTTTTGTTCCTCACAATTCTAGTCCTTGGACCGGAGCACCCTAAGAGATCTCTTGATATTTTCTTGCAGCCACTAATTTATGAGTTGAAGTTGTTATGGAAAGATGGCGTTGAAGCGTTCGATGTTTCTCTCCAACAAAATTTCATAATGCGAGCGGTACTTATGTGGACCATAAGTGATTTTCCAGTATATGGTATGCTATATGGATGGTCGACTCACGAAAGGCTAGCATGTCCGTATTGCCAAGATAACACTGATGTGTTCCAATTAAGGCATGACAGAAAGACTTCTTGGTTTGATTGTCATCGAAGATTTATACCCCCCGATCATCCATATCGTCGGAGCACGACATTGTTTAAGAAGAACAAAAAAGTTTTTGATGGTCCACCTCCAGAAGTAGATGGGAAAAATATCATGATTCAGTTGAGAGATTATGGTGCGGAAAAGATGGTTTTATGTGGTGGTAATGACCATTATCCTGTTGATGGGTGTGGGGAGTACCACAATTGGCACAAGAAGAGTATTTTCTGGGATTTGCCTTATTGGAAGGATCATCTGTTGCGCCATAATCTTGATGTCATGCACATTGAGAAAAACTTTTTCGATAACATCATGAACATTGTACTAAATGTGCAAGGAAAGACGAAAGACAAAAGATAATCTGAAGGCCAGATTAGACTTGCCAGATATTTGTTCTCGTAAAGACCTGCATGTAATGCCGAATGGGAAAATCACTGCCCCATGTTTTCCGGTTAGATGCACGTTCAAAGGAAGAGTTGTTCGAGTGGATCAAAGAAAGTGTCAAATTCTCTGACGGGTACGCATTTAACCTTCGTAATTGCGTTGATAGTGGATAAGGGAAGTTTTATGGGATGAAGAGTCATGATTGTCACGTTGTCATGCAACGCCTACTTGCATTTGCCTTTGTCGGTCTTCTACCTAAAACCGTCCACGGAGCTATTGCTGGTACATTTAATTACTAATACATTTTTACTTGCAATTTATTGATTCCATATATATATATTAATTATCTTAATTTTTTGTGTCAATTATGCAGGGATTGGTGCTTTCTTCCGGGATCTATGCACAAGATCACTTACAGTAGACGGTATCCGAAATCTGGAGAAAAAGATACCCGTTCTCCTTTGCAATCTCGAGAAAATTTTTCCACCGGCCTTTTTTGATGTTATGGAACATCTTCTTATTCATCTCCCTAGAGAAGCAACACTTGGCGGGCCAGTTCAATACCGATGGATGTATCCTTTTGAACGGTATATGTTCCACCTAAAGAAAAAGGTGAAAAATCTTGCAAAAGTCGAGGGTTCTATTGTCGCACATAGCATTAATGAAGAAACCTCAAACTTTTCCGGCTACTACTTTTCATCTTCGGTCAAAACTAAAAGTAGACGACCTACACGGCATGATGATGGAGGAGTTCCACCGAGTTATCCGGTCTTCGTCCCAAACATATTTACACAAATTGGACGACTTAGTGGAAAAGGGAGGCCCCGACGACTAACAGAGAGGAACAACGGCATTTGCATATGTATATTTTGACAAACTGCGATGACGTTTTGGAATATGTGAGGTACATATGTAATTAATTTGTATTTTTAAGTAGTGAGTTTTCGAAATGGTTGAAATGGCATGTAAGTGTTTAATGACGCTCGATTTTAACTAAGTTTTAATTACATGTTTATATAAACATGAAATTTTAGCTACCAGTGATGATTAATATTATCCACATTTGGTATAGGTTGGATCGATGACTAATTCAGGGGTATCGTTTCCCACGTGGCTAGTTGAGATGGTGTGTAGCCCTACTTTTATTGCAACGTCTTATCTGATGTATAGCACTCGGGGTTATGCTTTTAAGGCTTATCGTGAAGGGAGCTCAAGGATAACTTGCAATTACGGTATATCGTCTACAACCAGAACATTTGTCTACTACAGTATACTCCGCGAAATACTAGAAGTCCACTATCCAGGCATGATCGGTTTGAAAGGCATTGTGTTCTATTGCGATTGGTATGATCCTGTGGAAGGTCTACGCCAGGACGAATTTGGTGTGACTTATGTCAACTCTCGAAAGCGACTTCGGAAATACGATCCATTCATTCTTACGTCACAAGCGGATCAGGTATGCTACATAAGATACCCCCGGGTTACGAACATGCAAGATCCGTGGATGACAGTTACGGCGATACACCCAATAGGAAGGGTATATGGTGTTTCAGAGCACGAGCCGTTGCAGGAAAATGCAATTGGTATACTTGGTGAGACCGAGCCATCGCTTGAAGTAACTTTGTCGTTGACTTCACAGGTATGGACGACGATTACGAGGTATTTGAGGATTCTGAGAGAGAGATTGGCGAATTTGACGAAAATTCTGATTCCGCGACTTTATCTATATTCTGAGAGAGAGATTATTCATCAGATTCGGAATAAACTTGTATACATATATATATTTTACGAGGACTTTATCTATATTTTTTTATTACGGTATTATGATTTATGTAATTTATATGTATTTTTTATTAAGGTATTATGATTTATGTAATTTATCTGTATTTTTTATTAAGGTATTATAATTTTCTGTATTTTTTATTAAGGTATTATAATTTATGTAATTTATCTGTTTTTTTATTAAGGTATTATAATTTATGTAATTTATCTGTATTATTTATGTAATTTTTGGGTTATTTAAAAAAAAAAACGTCCCCATCTGAAATTCCTCGAGAATTCCCGACGGGTTTCCAATGGGCAAGGTTTTTTTCCAATAAAATATTACATAAACATGTCTTATACGATTTATAACATCTGGTTTTATTCCCGTCGGAATTGCCTCGGGAATTCCCGACAGGATTCCGACCACTTGAGGTTTCAAAACCTCAAATTGCAAACAATTGTTAACGTTTATAATTATTAGAGTTAGATATGCTACTTTGAATGAGTTGGTTGTTATAACATCTTCAAAATCATTCTTGTATAGCTTTTAACGAAAACCTTACAAGAAACCAAAAATGTAACTATAAGTTCTATGTTACGTTACAAAAGGTTTAACTCGTTAGATTGTCGATTTATAAAAATTGTTATAAACTTTATGTTACATTAACCTCTTATGTTTTTTTTGGTAAACTGAAGATTATCTTAAAGTTTTGAAACCCATAAAATGTCGAAAAACTTTAAATTTCAAACCCTATACCCTAAGTGGTCGGAATCCCGTCGGAAATTACTGAGGGATTTCCGACGGATGCCCAATAAATTATAAATTGCACTTGGCATTTTTTGATTTCCACCAGTAAGGTGACATGCATTTTTTAACAAGCCGTCGGAATTGCCTCGGGATTTCCCGACCGGATCCTGACCGGTATTAAAAAAAAACCGGGAAACACGAATTATACCCGAGAAAACCAAATTTTTTGGTTTATTTGGTTTTAATTTTCTCGACCGGTTTGTCCGTCGGGAATCGGCCTTCTTAACCAGCGCTTCTCTTTCTCCTCTTTTCCCTCTCGATCTCATCGCCTACCTCTCGATCTCGCCGTGATTCTCTGTCCGTCGGAGTTACCCACCGCCGTTTCGTCCTCGCCGGTAAGTTCTTCCTCTCCCACCTCCTCTCTTCTTTCTCTTCTCCATGGATTGATCTTAATTTGGTTTCCTCTCCTCTCCTCTCCCTAGGGTTCGTCCGCTCCGTCGCCAACCTCATCGCCGCCGCCGCCGTGCTCACCATGTAAGCTTCATCTTCTTCCCTTAGATTATGCAATGTTTGGTTAGATATATATTGTTAGATTTGATATAAAATTAGTGTCTAAGGTTAGATTTTTGTGTTAGATTAGGATTTTGGTTATGGATTTTGTGTTAGACTAGGTTTTTGGTGATGAATTTTGTGTTAGATTAGTATTTTGTTGATGAATTTTGGTTAGATTTGGATTTTGATTATGATTAATTTGGGTTAGATTAAGAATATACAAAAAACGTTTTGGTATTTTTTTATTTATTTTTTTTGTACAATCAAAAAAACGTTTTGGTTAGATTAGGAATTTTGATGATTATATGGATTTGTGTAAAAAAAAGGTTTTGGATGTATTTAATATTTTTTTGGAATTTTGGATTTGTGTTAAAAAAATGTTTTGTATGTATTAATAATTTTTTGGAATTGTCGGAATGAAAATTAGAATTGATTTTTAGCATTTTACATTACATGTGATTTTTTTTTTAAAGTTATAATATTTTTGGCAATTGTGTTATATCTTCTGTAATTTGTTTTCCAAGGTCGGACTATGGAGAATTCAATGATCGTCGCCGCAGTTCGTCTTGATCGACACAACAACAAGGTGGTTCGCCATCGGCTCATATCCTGGAGGCGCACAGTGAAGCTCCTCCTTCGATCATATCTATCGAGGAGTTAGTCCAACAGCCGGGGCGGGACTTACTCATCAAACTCGATCCGAGACGCCGAGGGAGATCGACGTGGTAAGAAATTTTTCCAACCACGAATTTCAATTGATTTTATTTATAAAATTGATAATATCTTTTTTTCGTAGGTTTGGTGAGTCAAACAACGGGATTAGCAAGTTCGTTTTGAGGATGTTGCATTCGATCCTCGACACACCGTACACGAAGTTCACTGATGTCCCGTCTTATGAGAAAAAAGTTTGGTTTAGACAATTTGCGGTAAGTTTTGTAATAATTTTTTTTTTCATATTTATGTTATATTAACACTTATGATAACTTTTTTTCCTTTTGGTTTTTTTTAGCAAGAGTTTACTTGGCATCCGAACTATATAACTATGGTGGAAACCGAGTTTTTGAGTGAGGCTGCTAGGCAATTCTCCATAAACATGAACGAGTGGAAGCAAAAGTGGAGGATATCTTGACCTTGACGGATTACATGAAATCGAAGTTCTCGGATTTCCCGGGACTCAGATCTTCGGGATCGGGCAATTCAGGAACCGCGTAGTTTTTTTTTTTGGTATTTCAAAAACAATTTTATGTAATTTCAAAATATTTTGGATTTAATAATAAATTTTGGTTTTTATTTTTATTTTCGATTATGAATAATAATATTAATAATATTTTGTTAATTTTATTAGGAATCATTAAATTTTAATTACATTTTCGTGCGGTCGGAAATCCCTCAGGATAGAACTGCGGTCGGGATGCGATCGGTAATATGCAGTCGGGCTTTGATCGGAAATATGCGATCGGAATTCCATCGGGAAAGCAACTGTCCGGATGCTGTCGGGAAAACGATCGGAAAGGCGTTGTCGGAAGTTAATCGGAAAGCTGGTGTCGGGATTCTGTCGGAATTTCCAGACCGGCAAAACCTATTGGGATGGCGTCGGAATAGACGATCCTTCGGGAGGCCGTCAGAATTTCCCGAGGAATTCCCGATGGTTATTAGTTCTCGTCAAAATAGTCCCGACAATATATTTTTGTCGGAAATTCATCGGGATTAGCCGTTTTCTTTGGATTCCCGACAGTTTCGGCCGTCGGAAATCAAGTGTTTTCTTGTAGTGATCTTTTAGTGGGCCTAGGCCCACATGACCCAAGATCCAAGCCCGAGCCCGGGCTCGGGCTTGGATCTTGGGTCTTTTAGTAGGCCGGCGGTGTGGCGCGTGGTCTCTTTTTATTCCTTCACAACCATTTGAACAAAGACATTATTATGTCTATATTTATATAAGTGTGTTTTCCCAATGTTTCCAATGGGAGACAAATACACCTTCATTTACTTAGTTAATGTTTGATGGGCTATTTCTTTTTACATTCAAGTAATTTTAATAAGCCAATTGAGCTTTTAAAATTGGTCCAACAGTGATTGGACTGGAGTTATTGAAAACATAAAAATGTCTTGAAAAGAGAAAATTTTGGAACAATAATAATTATCCCTTCTAGTTTTATTGTCTTTAAAATCATCAAGAAAAACATAAATGCTGTTTTACACAGAAAACAAATAAAAAGTATAGAATCTCAAAGGTCAAAACCAATTTTTATAAAGAAAAATAAAACAAAAGGTTTCGAGAGTAAAGAAGAAAATAACCTCAGAACTTACTTTAACCTCTTCAACACCAATGGCGGATCCGCTACCTTTCTTCGTCATACCTCTTGCTGGCGAAAACACCAATCCTGTAATCTCTCTCTCTTCTCTCTTCTCTCTTCTCTCTACGTTACAACTCACCAAGAGAATCAATTTGTTTGTTTTGATCGTTGTTGTTGCAGATAATTCCTGATGCGTTTTTCTCCACTCATTTTGAGTTGATGAAACTGAAACTGACCTCGGATGCTTTCGAAAGAACATGGGAAGTCAAACTGAACGGTCGGAGATTCTCTCGCGGCTGGGAAGATTTCTCCGCCGCTCACTGTCTTCGAAATGACGACGTTTTGATTTTTAGACACGACGGTGATATGGTTTTTCACGTCACACCCTCTGGACGAAGTTTCTCTCGGAAGAAAAAACAGTTTGTATCTTCTAGCGAAGAAGACGGCGATGATGATGATGATGATGAAGGAATGAAGCAGAACAGGTTCCTGACAGTAACCATGAAGCCTTACATGCTCACGCATAGACAAATTGTAAGTTTCAGCATTCTTAGGTTTAGGGTTAATTTGATTAAGCATTCTCTTGCAATATACTTTATGGATGATTGGAAATTGCGCAGCGCCTTCCGAGACGCTTTACGAGAGAGAATGGGATCAAGGAGGCAGGAAAGATAACTCTAGTGGACAAACATGGAGTAAAGTGGCCGTCGTTTGTAGGTTCCGCCAATGAACAAGTAGATTTTTATATGACAAAAGCTTGGTTGAGTTTTTGTGCAGCCAACGAGTTAAAGACAGGGGATACGTTTAAGTTGGAGTTTGTTCGAAGAGAAGGCAAAACTTCTATGCTCAAGTTCTGCTCCAATGCCAAGGTCAAAGTGAACAAACACCTTGTGGTTTCAAGTCAACTTTTGTGGTAATTATAATGAATTGTATTCAGATTGTTGAAATGAATTTGTATTCAGATAGAACAAGCTTCACGGGATGAAGAAGAACGTGGTCAAGAAGAATCTGAGTCTCAGGTCCAAAAGAGAGCTCGTGTTTCTACAGAAGGAGGACCCTCTCGCTGCACTCGGGCATCAAACAAATCTGGTGCTGATCCGAAAAACTTGCAGTGCAAGCAATCGCTTCAACCTTGCTCAGTTTCTGAGCAGATGACAAAGGTGAAACAGAGTATCGTGTACACTTTAACTGGTATAAGACGGTTTAGGTCGGAGCTCGAGCTAAAGGAACAAAACTTACAAGTTTCTCTGAAGGAAATCGATGCGTTAGGTATGATCTATACGCTGATGAAAACTTGATTTTGTTTACTATGTTGGTTCTATGTTTCTGACATTTTAATGTTGGGAAATGAAACAGGGAAGAAAGTGGTTGAAATCAACAAAGTCGTCAAGTAGCATCAAGTTTAAAAGTGAGCTATTAAAGATCAGGAAATTGAACAGAAACTTTTGCAATCCTTTTGAAAACTTTGTTTGTCTATGTTTCACTAGAGACGACATTTTCTTCTTCTTCCTACAAACTAAGTTATGTTTAACTTCGGTAATTGAGATGTTGAGTAGATGATTTAAATGTTTGTGAAGATTGTCACTCGTAAGCTGATTTCTAAGTCGTTTGCTGTGAGATTGTTTCAAGGACTCATTAACATCATTTTGATTTTTCTAAGACTCATTCAAAACAAGAAAACTTTTGTCAAGTTCCATTGGAAGAATCCGAGAAACACTCTGATATTGTTATGCTAAATGGGAAATATATTAGTAATATCAAATACAAAAAGGATACTTTTTTGTAAAAAAAAAACATTGGTAAAACGATCTTTTATAATAAAACGGATGTAATATTATTGAAAGAATGTGGATTTGGTCCATGTTTCACATGGGGTAATAAGCGAGGAGATGGTCTCATTTGCAAGAAGTTGGATAGAGCTTTGGTTAGTAGTGAGTGGATGAATCGATTCCCGACATCGTATTGTGTTTTTGAGTCAGGTGGATGTTCAAATCATCTGAGGGGTCGAATTGAGCTGAAAAACAGAGGAGACAGTGTACGAAGGCCTTTCAAATTCATTAACATAATGACGAATCTACCTCAATTCCTATCGACACTGGCAAGTTATTGGTCTCAGACGGATCCTTTATTTGTTTCCACTTCAAGTCTGTTTCGGTTCTCAAAAAAATTAAAGGGATTGAAACCTCTTTTACGCGAGTTGGGTAAAGAGGCTTTTGGTGATTTATCTCGACGAACAAAAGAGGCTCATGAGGATCTTTGTAAAAAACAGGAGGCAACTTTACTCAATCCATTGCCGAATGTAGTTGAAGAAGAATTAACGGCTTATGCTAAATGGCAAAATCTCTCGACACTGGAGGAAGGATTCCTTAAGCAGAAGGCAAAGATCCATTGGTTGACGGTGGGGATCAAAACAACTCATACTATCATAAAATGGCTACGATTCGCAAGATGAGAAATTAGATCAACGAGGTTATGGGTCTAATGGGGGAAATTTATACGGAGAAGGAAGAAATTAAAGGAGAAGCGGAGAGATTTTTCAAAGAGTTTCTCACTCACAAGCCATCTGATTATCAGGGAATTTCGGTAGAATATATAAAAGAAAAATTAAAATTTCGATGCTTAGAGATTGATAAGGAACTGCTTACTTGGGAAGTATCGGATGAAGAAATAAAGCAGACCCTGTTTTCTATGCCGTCAGATAAGTCTCCGGGGCCAAGACGGTTTTACAAGCGAATTTTTCAAGACATCATGGGCAATTATCGGACATAACTTTACAGTGGCCATCAAATCTTTTTTCATCAAGGGTTTTCTTCCTAAAGGTTTAAACTCTTAGATTTTAGTTTAGAATTTCGACTAAGTTCGTCGGTATCGATCGATACCCAACTGGTGTTGGTCGATACTCGTCGTATTTTTTTTTTTTTTTTTGTTACTTACATGCTTTGATTTTTGTGTTTCAGGTGTATGTCTAATCGCGAAACCAGGAGAAACAAGAGCACGCAGCTAGTTAATCTTTCCAACAAGGAACTAGCACTTTTGGAACGCACAAACAAGAAAGCAAAGACGCCAGCAGAGATGAACAACCCATTGGTTTTGATTCGTGATGATGCTGGAGCTTTGAGAGACCATGAGGGTCAATTGTGCAATGAGAGGGGGCAACGACTTGATGGAGATGGAAACATCATTGTCCCTCCAGCTGTTGTGAATGTTGGGAATGATGTGGTTGACCGTGGTAGGACAATTGGTGAGTACAACAGGCCTGATCAGTTCTATGCCAATCGATCAGCAATTCGCCCTCCAGCTTTTCAGAGAAATGACTTTAAGCTGAAACCGGCATACTTCACTCTTGTGGGTCAGCACCCTTTTCATGGTCTTCCTCATGAGCACCCCATGGATCATATTGAGAGGTTTGAGGACTTGGTCACTAGCATCAAGTACAATGGAGTGTCCAACGATTACCTCTTCTGTAAGCTTTTCCCATATTCTCTTGGTGGGGATGCAGCTTACTGGCTGAAGCAGTTGCCTCCTGGATCACTGACTACTTGGGAGGAGACTAAGAACGCGTTCCTGAACAATTTTTATGATGATACGAGATCCAAAGAGCTCAAGAACAAGATCTCCCAGTTTTCTCAAGGACCGACTGAGGCATTTAAGGCTGCTTGGATATGATTTAGGTCGTATCAGAGGGATTTTCCACATCATGGGTTCACTAAGGTTTAGTTGCTAGGTATCTTCTTCAGAGGGATTGACTGGAGGTATCAGATGGCCTTAGATGCTGCGAGTAATGGGAATTTCAACACCAGGTATCCAGAAAATGCCTATGTGCTGATTGAGAACTTGGCGTCTAGCAATAGCACCAAGAATGCAGACTTTGAGCGGAAGAAGCATGCTGGGAATTTGGATGGATCGCAGATTGCTCTGGTTCAAGCTAAGTTTGATTCAGTGCACAATCTTCTGATGGGAAAGACGAAGAAAACTGTTCACTTTGCTGATGAGGATGAAGTAAAAGGTGTTAACTATATTGGTGGTGCTGGATTTCAAAGTCAAAGGTATCAATACCAATCTCCACCACCCAAAACTCCTGAAAGCAAGGTTGAATCTATGCTTGAATAGATTCTTGATGGACAACAAAAGATGACAGTGGATTTTAATGGGAAGATGGATGCCATGTACACAAATCTGAATGGGAAAATTGAGGCTCTCAACATTCATCAGAAGATGCTGGAAACTCAAATAGCTCAGACTGCAGGAGCTGTCAAGGGAAAGATGGTTCATGCACAAAATGAACACGTCAATGCAATCACCTTGGAGAGTGAAAAAGAGGTCAATCCAGGAGTGAAAATTGGCCTAACTGCAGGAAATTTCGTCGATCTTGACGATGAGGATTCAGAAATTCCCAGGGTATCGACCGACACCACCCAATGTCGATCGACACCAGTGCAGATACTTTCACGGGATATCTCACAACCCCAGTGTCGACCGACACCACTACCGGTATCGATCGACACCACCCTGAAGAGACGACATAGAAGCCTTGTATCGATCACACCAACCTGGTATCGATCGACACCCCTCGCAGACTGAGCCAGAAACTGTGAAAACACCCAAGATTTTCGAGGAAAGGGTCTACAAACCTAAGGTGCCATATCCTATACCACCTAGACACCTCAGAGATCCCATTACTGCAGAGAAGTTGCTCGGTTTGAGAAGATGGTAAGGAGGATTCCCCATACGATGTCTTTTGAAGAAGCTTTGGAATACCGCCCTTTGCTTAAGTCACTTCCGAGATTGCAGAGAAACTCTAGAAGAGATCGAGGCACTCTTCGTCAAGGCAAGAAGCACACCACCACCAACGAAGCAGTTGACTAAGAGGGAAGACCCAGGAAAATTTCCAGTTCCATGCTCTATCTCTGGAGTTGAATTCAAAGAATCTCTCGTTGATTCAGGGTCTAGCGTCAATGTCATGTCAATGGCAATTGCAGAGAGGTTGAGAATTGATATAAGATTTTCTAAGATGACTCTCACATTTGCGAACTCCTCCACCTCAATCTCATACGGTACAATCCCTGATTTGCTTGTTATAGTAGGAGATTGTTTGGTTCCTACTGATTTTCAGGTTGTGGAGATGAGTGCAAGATCTAGTACGCCTTTGATTCTTGGAAGACCGTTCATGGCTACAGTTGGTGCAGTTATAGACACGCCTAGTAAGAGAATCTCGTTCTCATACATTGACAAAGAGGTCTCCTACAAAGCCATTCCTTGTAGAAGAGCTCCCAAACATATCTCTTGCATCACCGTTGTTACAGGAGAGGCGTTGATGGTTGACCTTTTGGATGAGCCTTATGATGAGCCAAATGTCATAGACGTTTTAGATGGTCCTTCTATCATCACCAAGAAAGACATCAAACAGGCTAAGGCAAAAAAGGAGGTGAAGAACAAAAGAGTCGAGAGTGCTACCCATGTGACTCTAACCCCTCAGAAGTGTGATGGAGATTCGATTGAGTATAAGGTGAAGTGCAAAGGAACCTCAAAACCATTCTCTAGGGCTAGAGTTATTCTTACTTCGGAGCTGAAAGAGAAAGGAAAGGAGGTTGTGGAGAACATGTTGAGCAGAACTCTGAAGCTGGAAGTGTCTAGTTGTAGAACTTACCTGGGAGTAAGTTCTCAACCTTATCCTGACTGATAGCTAAGCCAAAGTCAAGCTCGTGACGTTAAACAAGCGCTTGGTTGGAGGCAACCCACTGGTAAGTCTGTATATAAGTCTTTTATTTTTGTCATTTTTCGTTTTTGTGTCTTGTGTCTTTGTGTGAATCAGATGAACAAGTGCTGTCTCGACCGATACCATTATGGTATCGATCGAAACCAGGTGGAACAGAGATTGTGTCTACATACGCTTCGTATCGATCGATACCAGGCTGTGTGTCGGTCGACACCCCTACCCCAATCCGGTAATTTCTTTGTTTTTCCACGATTCCACTCAGTTCTTTTGGTTTCTTATACCAACTCTAGGCTAAATAACACTAGGGACAATGTTGTTCAAGTCTGGGGGAGGTAGTTGCTGACAACGTTTTTGTTTTTCTTAGAGTCAGTCGTTGTTGAGTCAAATGTTGTTTTATTGAGTCAAAATTTGTTGGAGATGATGATCTTTTTCTTGAATTTATTGTTCTGACTTTGCTTCNAATGAGAGAAAGATATATGGTAATGAGATCTGTTGAGGTTGTTGGTTAAAATATACAATTTGTTTTTCGGTTCTGAGGAAAACATCCAAATTAGAATCAAATTTTACTTGGTTTGAAATTTTATTTTCTGTATGGTCGGTTTTTGATAAAATGTTAATTAAAATAAAACAATTAATATATATATTTAGTAATTTTATATTTATTGAAAAAAAGTATTTTTGATAAATTTCAGTTTCGGTTACAAATCAAAGTCGGTTGGGTTTTCGTTTATTCAGTATTAGATAAGGTTTCGCGTGATACGCGGTTAAAAAATAATTTTATTAGACTCTAAAATTGATAACTTACGTAATGACCCGTATAATCAGGTTCTAAATTAAGACTCGTGTTTAGTTTTCTAAAAATGATGTTTTGTAATTCACAATTAAGAAAATTTAAAATTGATTCATATTATTAATAAACATGGTAAACATTCTCTCTGTGTGAATGAAAGAGTTCCAAAAATAAATTTTAAATCTTAAAATTTTTGTCATTTGATTCTTATAAAAGAATTATCAAACATGATAATAAATTGTTAATATAATTTTATATTATATAAATTTTATAGTTTACATTTTTTATAGTTACTTTTTCTTACTTTATTTATTTTATTTTATTAGTTTCCATTTAAATATAACTCAATTTTCTTTTCCCTTTTTGTTATTTTTTCTTCTTAAAAAATAAATAACTAACAATATAAAATTTATATTATTACATTTTTTTTGATACATGTCACAATCTCGTGATCAGTTAGAATGTTTTTTTTAATATTTACTTAATACTTTTTATTTTTCTTTATATTCAGATTATTATTTTGATACATATCGCAATTTTAATTAACAATGACACATATTATAATCTCGTGAATAAGAATTATCTTACGTGTCATGTTACGTTGACATGTTCAGCTTTATATAATAAAATAATAAAGTTTGTTATTGATTGGATTAAAATAACATTCGGTGTGATTCTGAATTTTTGTTCATTTCTAATTATTATTTTTTCAACATGTCATAAGCTAAATTCGAGTTTGGTAACATGCGTATTATGAATTATAGACCTTAAAAATCCTTCTTTCAAAAATATATATATATAGACGTTAAAAAAACAATATGTAATGAATCCACTTTTTATCAATTTAATCATAAGTCAACGTCAACCAAACAAGATCGTAAGTCAACGAAAAAGAGTTAATGTGGGGTAATAGGTTTGAAAATTGATCAAAAGGAACCGACAAGATCGTGAAGGAGGAATGAGTTGTGTGGCTATGTTGTGTCTCATACAACTTTTTCCAGTTTATCTCTCAACACAACTATTTTTTTATCTTTTTTATATTTTTTTATAACTAGATGATCCAAACTTTTATCACTCAACTAATTATTTTAAGGTAAATATAGACTTCGAATAGCTACTCGCCAAATTTTTTAATGGATATAAAACATGACACAATTTTAACTGGCCAATAAAATAGTTAAATAATTTCACGTTTGCAGAAAATCAATTCATGATCTAAACTTACAGGACAACTCCTCCACGATTATTTTCCATTATTACATCAAATTTTACATAACACTATATTTCCAAAAGAAGAAAAATATATAAATAAAGTCATAACAATTTACAAAGTATTTTCCCTCGTCATTTTGTTTTGGGGTTGAGATTATTATGTGTCTTTTTCTTCGACCATTACGTAAGTGGCCAAAGGCATGCATGCATATATATATCAAGCTAGAACTAGAACTTCCTAATTAAAATTGCTGTAATTTTTCAATCAGACTTTGTTTGTTTGGTTTCAGTTTTCAATCAGACTTCGAATCATTTATCTCTGCTATTCTTCTAGAATGTCTTTAGAAAACCGAATATGTTAAGCACCGTTATTTTAAGTTTCATTGGTGATAGCCGATAAAATAGACTAGGTGACTCACGGTTAATTCACCGAATTTTGCTTTCAGTAATTAGAACGGAAATTTTTAATTTTATAGTCAACTTTGACATGACTAAAATATTATTATCTCTATAACTGGTTAAGCATATTCACTTGAAATCATCATTTTTTCATTTCATTTACACGTATCATCACCTATTTTTTTCTAAAATATATTTTCCCAACTATTTCATCAGCTTTAACCTAATCTCCCAGCCTAATTATATCGTATGCATGTCATGTGTGCGATGCTTTCACTAAATCAATATACATCTAATTTTTTTTAATAAATAACAATGTAAATCTATCTAACCATCGGAATCCTCACTATAAATCGTATTACTGGTTTCCGATTATAGAAAACAATGTTATAGTGATGATAAAGACTATTTAAATCATTCTGATGATAGTTTAACCACGTATCTTTTTTTTTACAAACCAAAATCCAATTCGATAGATAAATATGTTGTATACGCGTATTAATTGAAGTATATCATATGAGAAGATATAAAAACAAAAACAATTCAAGATTATCAAACTTGAAGAGAGAATAGAGGAGGAAGATCAGAGATAGTTCGAGAAGAAGAAGAAGACGACAAGAATCGCTTAAAAGATTTGAGGAAACGAGAGATAAGATTGTTGCAAACATAACTATTATTCTTCCTCAGCTTCCTAAGCTTCTTACCAATTCTCATTCTAATCCCAACCACTCTGATCATAATCAACGGCCCAGATGATCTCTTTCTCTGTTGGTGCTGTCTTGTCTTGTTGTCTGCTCGTTCAAGAACCTTCCGGATTAGAAATTGAGCTCTTCTGTGAATTAACTCTTGGGGATCTTCTTTCTCCATCTTTGTGTACTCGTATGGATTATTCTTCACCATTAATGCCATTGATTAATCTTTTTTTTGAGTTTCTTGGTCTTTAAAGTATTAAGAAAGATTGAGTAAGCTCATAACATGAAGTACACATACATATATAGTGAAAGAGGGAAAGAGGGAAAGAGGGAAAAAGGGGAAGAGGGAGAGAGGGAGAGAGGGAGAGAGAGGGAGAGAGGGAGAGAGGGAGAGAGGGAGAGAGGGAGAGAGGGAGAGAGGGAGAGAGGGAGAGAGGGAGAGAGAGAGGGAGAGAGGGAGAGAGAGAGACCATGTGAGGGTTATTAATTAATATGTGTACGTATGGTATGACTGTATGAGTGTGTGTGTAAAAGTGAATAGTCTTGGCAGGCAGACCAACTGGAAAACAATAAATAATTAATCCACATGTATAATAATTATTTGGGTTTTCTGAAAAAACAAAAAATACCCTTTACCTTTCTTTTTTTTCAAGAAAAACGGTCCCTCAAAAAAAATGCAAATCAACCCTCTTACCTCAAGTCACCCGCAAAACAAATCATGGTCGTGTATAAGTTTTTCAAACCGTATATACATCGTTTTGATTCTTTATTAAATCCAGAAAATGCAAAACCATGATTCGAACTCATGACCTCCTATACAATTAGCACTATTGTGCCAAGATCGTTATTGTTGTACTAACCAATATAATTATATTTATATATATATTAAAATGATGTGTTTTGTCCTTTGAATATTTTTGTCAGTTGTCTTCGGTTTTCGCGGTTTTGACGAAAAAACATGATTTTGCGGTTTTGAAACCAAAATTAGGTTTTCCCATCAAAACCGAGAAATCACGTTTTTCTGCAAAAAACGCATTTTCCTGTCAAAACCGAGAAATCACGTTTTTCAGACAAATCCGCAAAAACGTGTTTTCGGGAAAACCGCAAAATCAGGTTTTCCTGTCAAAACCGCAAAATCATGTTTTCCCGTCAAAACCACAAAAACGCATTTTCCCGTCAAAACCAATAATCACGTTTTCCCGTTAAAACCGAGAAATCATGTTTTTCGGCAAAACCGAGAAATCACGTTTTTCGGCAAAAACTGCGAAAACGCGTTTCCTGGGAAAACCGCAAAATCATGTTTTCCCGCCAAAACCGCAAAATCACGTTTTCTCGCCAAAACCGCAAATTCACGTTTTCCCACCAAAACCAAGAAATCACGTTTTCCCTCCAAAACCGAAAAATCACGTTTTCCCACCAAAACCGCAAAAACACGTTTTCCCATCAAAACTGAGAAATCATGTTTTCCCGCCAAAACCGCGAAAACGCGTTTCCCGTCAAAACCGCAAAATCAGGTTTTCTCGTCAAAACCAAGAAATCACGTTTTCCTAGGAAACGCATTTTCGCGGTTTTGGCGGGAAAACGTGATTTATATGTTTTGGTCGGAAAACGTGATTTTGCGGTTTTGATGGAAAATACGTTTTCACGGTTTTGGTGAGAAAACGTGATTTCTCGGTTTTGACGGGAAAACGCGTTTTTGCGATTTTGGCGGGAAAACATGATTTTCCGGTTTTGGCGAGAAAACATGATTTTGCGGTTTTTGAGGGAAAACGTGATTTTGCGGTTTTGACAGGAAAACCTAATTTTGCGGTTTTCCCAAAAAACACGTTTTTGCAGATTTGGCTGAAAAACGTGATTTCTCGGTTTTGACGGAAAAACGCGTTTTGCGGTTTTGGCGGGAAAACGTGATTTCTCGGTTTTGACGGGAAAACCTGATTTTGGTTTCAAAACCGCGAAATCAAGTTTTTCCACCAAAACCGCGAAAACCGAGGACAACCGGCAAAAATATTAAAAGTACAAAACACATTATTTTAATATATATAAATATAATTATATTGGTTAGTACATCAATAACTATCTTGGCCCAATGATAATGCAGATGTGCCAATTGTATAGGATGTCATGAGTTTGAATCCTGGTTTTGCATTTTTTGGATTTAAAAAAGAGTCAACCTATAACACAACCAGATACTATTTTGCGGGTGACTTTGGAGGTGAGGAAATTGATTTGCATTTTTTTTATGATGATAGTTTTTCTTGCAAACAAAATAAAGTTCAATTTTTTTTTTTTCAGAAAACCCTAATTATTTCTATGATTATTATTCTTCATTTAATTTCATACTTTATATCATTCATGATTACAATATTTTAGAAACATACTAGCTAGAAATGATGATTTTTAACGTTTACGACAAACAGATCCAATTTTCTATAAGTTGAGGATTTAATTTGCAACATATGTAATTACGATAAACAATTCAACTCGTATGGACAATCAAATTCATAACCTGCAATTATCTGCATATAGTATAGAGTTAAACCCAAAACC
>PKMM01050415.1:499783-555693 GCA_002933915.1 Eutrema heterophyllum | reverse complement strand
TATATATATATATATATATATATATCTTCTTTATTCTCTTCCGACTGGTTAATTTAATACTCATAACAAAAACATATTAATACCCCAAATTATATAAATATCTCTCTTTGTACGTAGACTATGGTGAACAGAGTGAATACCTTCACAAAAGTTGCATACAAAGATGAACCAACCATTATGGCTTGGGAGCTTATGAACGAGCCACAATGCAAAGCAGATCCAAGTGGGAAAACCCTTACGGCTTGGATTAGTGAAATGGCTCCTTACGTAAAATCACTTGATTCAAATCATCTCCTCTCGACTGGTCTTGAAGGCTTCTATGGTGACTCATCTCCTCAAAGAAAGACTACACCAGGCTATACTCAAGCTCAGAGAGACGCCGTTTTCAACGCAACGTTTGACATCATTTACGCGTCTGCGCAGAAAGGCGGTTCAGCCGCGGGAGCCTTGTTTTGGCACCTTATTAGCGACGGTATGGACAACTTTAAAGATGGTCTCTCTATTGTACTTAGTGACAAATCCTCGACGGTTAATATTATTGGCCAGCAGTCACGGAAGTTGGGTTTGATTGGTGAAAAAGGAAAGTTAAGTCGCAAAATCAAAAACTAAAATTTAAATAGGGCCTTTCTGTAATAATTTACCCTTTCGTTTTCTTTTCCTCATAGATTGCAACAATAAAGGTAAAAATCTCAATGACAAAAATAAAACCTACACTGAAATGATATCCAACTTTTTATATATATAAATTCCCAAACTTTTCCTCTTAGCATTTATATACTCTTTCAATTATGTGAAAAGAAAATGAAATGATGCAACCTCAAAAGATTAAGATGAAACTGGATCTTAGTTTGCATCATTTAAGCACATGCCTAATCTCTTCAACAAGTTTTGGATCATTTTTCTACAAATCAGTTTACAAGGCATACCTTGTTATTGCCTGAAAGTGATCTTACAAGTTCTATGTATCTGCTCTTGTAATGATCCAGAGAGAAACATAGCTCTCTTATAGCTTCCCTTTTCTCTTCCTCTCTTTCTGATATCACATTTCTCTGCAGCTCCACTTGATTCTCCAACTCTTTAACTCTACTTTCCAATTCTTCCATGACATTCTTGTCGGTTCCTGATTCAGCCATAATCTCAGTGTCTTGAACACAGACCTGGTTCAAGTACTCCTCCATTTGCTCGATTTGGATATCTCTTGATCTCAACTCTGCTCTTAGGCTATCTAACAAGTCAGCAGCATTATCGGCCTGCAGCTTCGCTTTCTCGGTCTTCCATTCGCTCCACATTTCCATCAGCTTTGATACCTCGACTTCTGATACCTCTAAGAGCTCATTGCACTGCTCGAGCTCACTTTCTAGACTCTCAATCTTGCAACTTGAATCGAATAGTTTACTCTCTAACTCAAGCACCTGTCTTTTCTCACATTCCATTTCTCTGTTTCTGGCTTCTAATTCGCCCAGTGCAGTTTCTAGCTCGGCACGAAAGATATCAGCAAGCAAAAATGCAGACTGGTTCTTCTCAACCTCACCATTTGGATTCAAGCTCTGCTCCAATTCGCTACTCGTTTTCCTCCCTGGTGAGACCGGGTGGTGCTTAAGAGACGAGTAAGAGGCTCCTGACTCCAAATCTAACTCCAGAGAAGGACAAGTATCAGACTTAAAGGAGCTCAAATGCGGCATTGAAGTTACAAAGGAAGAGGCATTGTTAAGATCAAATTTGAGGAGGCCGTTGAGGAGCTCCTGGTTCAAATCGTTGTAAGTCTCACCAAGAGACTGATATAAGCGAAGAAAATTCTCTTTTGACTCAGGCTCACTAGCTTGGATTAATCTTAGCATTCTTTGGACATATTGATTTATTTCTGTGGATGCAAACAATATGTTATTGTTTAATCAGAAAAGAAGCATAACCAATTAAGAAGACAGGAGAAACACAGAATATATATAGATCTATGCACCTGTTAATATTTCTGCTAATGACTTAGAATTATGTGGCCACAAGGATGTGTCAACAACATTCTCTGTTCCTGTTTCTGTGGGAAAATCCATCTAAAACATGAACAGAGGAAAACATGAACAGAGGAAAACATAACATGAGAGGATGTAATAACGTTTATGAGTGAAAGCGCAGACTCTTTCTAAGATTTTAGACTGCAAAACGATTAAACTTTTATGAGCAATTTCGGAAGGACCCTAATCAGACAAATCGGATGATTGTCAGAAAGATAGAGAGAGAGAGATTTTACTGACCTGAAATTGATTTTATTGAGAGGAGAAACCCAGGTTTATCGATTACAGGGAAATAGTATGAAGAGGATTTGAAATTAGGGATACGAGTTACGATGGGAAAAGCTGGAAAGATCAAAATTCAAAAGTGGTGGTCTTTTCAATTCACATTTTCAAATGTCTACACGAACATTTCTAAAAATTCTAATGAACCAACAGATATATACACTTTCCTGTCGTGTATATAATCGAATTTATTCATTTTAACTTTGAAATTTTATTTTTTTTTAATCGTCGTCATTTATATACTATTAAGTATTAACATACTTTTCCATCGAAAATCAAGCATTTCACAACCACATAATTCAAAAAGGCTTACGAGAAAGCTTATCCCTTTTCCTTTTCTTTTTTTCCTGTCTTCCTTATCTTTTTTAATGTTATTCTTTTTTGGGCTCCTTACTTTACATCAACTCACCAAATGTAATTTATCTTGTCTATATTACTGTTTCTCAAATTAGTATATCGGACGCAAATGAATATTGTAACATGATTTAAAACATGTTTCGGATGTGTGTAAAGTTAGGCATGTGTTATATTAAGAAGAAAGCCTGAAATCCGATTAAAGAAAAAAAGAAGAAGAAGAAGATTAATTAGGACTAAAACATATAAATAAACGAATTTAAAATGAAACAGGATCTCAGCTTATCGGGTCGAACTTGGACGTTCCATTTGACATGTTTATGTAATTTATCCTTCTTCACCTACTTTTTCTCAAGTATCATGAATGTTATTACATCATTAAAAATTGGTTTAATACTTTTTAAAAATAAAATTTTAAAAATGCACGTAACAGCGTTTCGTGATTATTATATAAACCAACTGTTTAACTATTATAGTCCACGATGATTGAACAGTTATAAAGTCATAGATAAAAGAACTTTTGAGACAAAGTGGCTTTCCTCCACTACCCCAATCTATTTCTATTTCTATGCATGTCTCATAGATTCATATTTAGTTGACATGTTATTGGAGTTTCTATCGACATTGTTGGAGTATTCTTTTTCTTTTTTTTTGTCAACACATAGTTGGAGTATTCAAATTCTATGTATGCCCTTTAATTCTGTGAAATCAGTCTTGCATGATCAATATGTATCTGTACGTACGAGTTTGTATAAACCTAACAAAACTGAAATACCAATGAATTGCTTTTACTTTTTATTTCTAAAAAACTATTACATAAACTTTCTAAAGAAAAAAAAAACGACTATAGTTTTTTTTTGTTTCTGACCATAAATATTTGGGAAAACGGTTTGTTCGTGTTTCCACTATGATCAAGTGTGAAAATTCATATATGGATTTACGGACCGTGTAAGAAACTATCTCAACTTTTGGTTTTTTAAAATTTTATACTTGAATTCGAAGTCGTAGCTACGACCTACATTGACTTAAACGGTATTAGTCAAACTGTTAATAACGCTACTAAGTCAGCTATCACGTCAACTAAAATGTTCATATTTACATAATCAACTAAAATGTCCATATTTACTGAAATGTATGAATACAATTGAAATAAATCGTCCACAAATATTGTTTTTTTTTTTACCAAAAAAAAAAAATTGTTGTTTACGTTACAATTTTTTATAACTGATAAGTTGATTCCAAACAAAATGAACTAGACTCGACCTAAAGCTATATTCCAATTATATTCATACATTTCCCAAACCGATAAAATCCATATTCCGAAAATTGAACTGTAACAAAATTGAATACTCCTTCATATTCAACCTAGCTAATATATACTAGTGCTTGTTGAACGAAAAAAAAAACCCAAAAAAATTACTTAAAATTAAATATCAATTATTTATAACGAAATGGTGATGATAGTTTAGTGGTGATAATTTAGTGGTAATCGTCTTCGTCGAAACTACAAATTGATTGTTGCTATACACTCATTCTAATGTTTACCACCAACAAAAGTTCACATAATCAAAATGAATCTGATTCACACGTCCACAAAGACACTGACAATTGGCAAATGCTTTCTTTTTGCACATGTCTCCGATCTGACCATTTCACTGGTCACCTCTCACTTATTGCATTTTCCCCTTTCCTCAAAATATCAAAAGTATCTAAATTTAATTGAATGCACGTAAAAAATATTTTTTAATAAATTTAAATGATAATTTAAAATATATAAATTCATTACAGTTTCTACAAATTAATTAATTCAAAACAGTTTTAGAATACTACAATTAGAACCGTCTGTCATGATTTCAAATGTTACGGAAAGAACTGCGTTGTGAAGTCGTGTTCGTATATAAAGCTATTGTATAATCGCATATACTACATATAGTTAAATTGATCGTTTGTTATATGATTAGATTAGATTAAATATCTTTTTATAATATAATCACACGACAAAAGACATAAATTCACAATTATGTTTTAAAAAAAAATCCGAGAAGAATCTGTATATTATAATAAATAAATTATATTTTTCCAAAATGTGGACATGGCCGAAATTTTCTATCTACCACACACGTATAATACAAACAATAAATCTTAAAATGCTCTTTCACCACCACTTTTTTTTTTTTTTTTTGGATTTGTCTCGTCTTTTTCTTTTTGCGGTTTCTCCGTCTTTAAACACTACACGTTGACGTCAAAAAAAAAAAAAAACACTACACGTTTCTTGGTTAAAACTTTAAAATTGGTTAGAGGAGAAAGAGTTAAAGAGACATGTGTAGAAAAACATCATAATATGGAATCTTGCATACTAAAAAATAACAACTTGAAATATGATAATAAGTCATGTATGTGTAGTATGTCATTTTCATTCACACGTTGGTTTGTCTATCATACAAAAAAATGAAAAATAAAAATAAGCTGAGTTACAAAATAAACCGAAAATTAGGGAGATCTGGGAGAAAGAAAAATAGAAAAGATGCTTTCGTTACTCGCTGAAAAGGAGGGGATATCTTCATCTTCGGTTGTGACACTTCTCCTTTTTCCCCTTTTCAATCAGTGTTTAATTATTTGCACCTAATTCCTTTTTTCTTTTTCTTTTCTTTGATCATTCTTTAGTTTTGAAGAAAATACATAGAAAAACAAAAAAAAAGGATAACGTTTGCACAAAAGTCACAATTTTTTTTTAAAGAAAGTCACAATTCTTTTCATTTATAATTTGATGGTTCTATATACGTTAATTTTCATGACAGATACGTTTTCTTGAGTCGATTAAGATTGTCTGATCCTATTTGTTTTGGACCTTTTTCTATTTTCTAACGTATAGTTTACTTACTTGTTTAGCTTTGCATTCGTTTTTTTTTTTTCTTTTTTTGCGAAAACAAACACCAACTTTTAAATTCTAAACCAAAATAAACAAAGAGGATTAAAAAACTATATCTTTTTTTTTGCCAGCAATATATACGGATCATTAGACATAGGTTCACATAAAAGATTACGAAACACTACAAGAAAACAAATCGTTTACAACAAACAGAATCGATGTAAAACAGGATTTGGGACGGATTAGCGACGATTGCCAAATCGTCGTAAAATGATCGTCGTTACTCAAGAATCGTCGTAAATCCATCGTAAAAACTAGGACGAATACAAATCGTCGTAAATAATCCGTCGTAAAATCGATGTAAATTTACAACGACATTACGACGAAAGTTACCGCGTTGGTATTTCGTTGTAAAGACGTCGCAACATTACATCAATTTTCCATCGATATCTCGATATTTTAAATCAGTAATCCGTCGTAAAATCGTCGTAATATAAGGATGTACATTCGTTAGTAAACCGATGTAAAATTAAATCGATGTAAATTTGTCGTAAACTATAGATCGATGTAAATTATAATTCGATGTAAAATCGATTTATAAGTTAATAATTTAAAAAAATATATAAATTCTAATTAATATATAATATTTAATTTATTAATATTAAAAAATTATAAATTAAAATTTTATAAATAAAATTCAAAATACAAAATAAAGTTCTAAATACTAATTATCATTTAGGTCAATACCTAAATCACTAAAAAGCTCCTCGTCCGATCTCCGCTCCAATGCCGCTCGGTGTTGCGCGAGCGGATCAATCTGGGCCGATGTCGATGCTTGATGCTGCTGCTGCTGCTGTTTCCTCAGTGCGGCCGCCAAAGTGGGGTTACTCGCATCAAGAATATCGAAGAGCGAGTTGTACGAGTATACCACCTGCTTGGATCTTTTCTTCGTATACCACCTGCTTCGCCCGCAAAGTGTTGATCTCGGAGTGGGCGGTGTTCAACTCGTTCCGCAACTCAACCGGATCGTCAAACGGAAGACGTGAGGAAGACGAGGCGACGACACTTTCTCTGATCGATCTCATCCCTAAAATTCTGCCTTTTTTCTTCGGGGCAACCTTCAAAAAAGAAACGTTAAATTTAATAAATTAAATACAAAGTAATTCAGTAAAAATATAATTTGATTATTATTACCTCTTCGTATATCTCGTCCATCTGGGCTGTGGTCAAAGCCGCAGTGGATTGGACCGAGCTACCGCCAGGTGATAGCTGTTGAGAGAATTGAGTTTGACGCTCGGCGATCCTTGCCTGGACGGCATTGTAGACCTTCTCCGCTCGAGGATCCACAAAAGAGCCGTCTTCCTTTTTGTGAGTTTCCTCAAAAACTCTGGTCATTGGAGAAAGTTCGCCTCCGTTTGCCTAACCAAACGACATTCCAAAAAAAAATAAACGGTTAATGGTTAATTTTAATTAATAATAATTAAAATCACAAAAATAGAAATTAACGGAAAACAATTACCATTTGAAGGCGCCTTCCCGCAAAAGACGTTTGACCCAAAGTATGCGGCATAACCGCCGAAAGACCGTCTGGACCGACAGTGTTCCGAGAAGCCGAACACTTAGCGGCCACTTCCTGCGAATGCGGATTCATCCAGTAGGTCTTCAGGCCGTTCCAAATTTTGGAATACATGTATGGGGGCTTCGCCTCATCGCCATTAACTTCCAACTTCCTCTTCCAATCGGAGACGGTATAGTTGAGCCGCAATTTTCCCTTCTTCTTAAACTGCGTCTTCACCATCTCGTTGATCCCAATGTCCCAGTGCCATTTTTGCTATAAAAAACAGACAAAAACAATTAGAAACGATATCAGTAAATAAAAATAATTAATTTTCAAAAAAAAATAGAAGCGAATAAAATTACCGCGAAACATTTGAACCACGTCTCGATAACGTCATCTGGATCCGCATGCCAGTTGTGGTGAGGCTCCTCGAAATAGGCTTTAATGGTGTCAGACACACTCCAGTCGACTTTGTTATCTTCCTTAAACCTGAGAAATAAAATTACAATTATCAGTAAAAAAAATAATTACCAAAAAAAGAAGAAAAAAATATATAATATTACGTACCAAAAAGTGTTAGGCGGCCGTCGCGGATCTAACCGGGGTAAACCATCATGACCCGGCGACGACAAAATATCCCTGATCGTCAATTCCACATATAACAACAGAGGTCGAGGTGCTGGTGCTGGTGTTGGTGCAGGTGGAGTTGGCAGCGGCGCCGCTGATGTCGTCGAATTTTGATTCCCGGTTTAGGGTTTACGACAACATTACGACGAATTAGTCTTAAATCGTCGTAATGTCGTCGTAAACCCTTAACCGGGAATCAAAATTTTCTGGTTAAGGGTTTACGACGACATTACAACGAATTTGTCTTAAATCGTCGTAATGTCGTCGTAATACTGATAATCTGGAGATAATCGGAGATGAGATCAAAAGGACTCTCGGAGGTCTAATATTACCAAACCATCAAAATTCCATGGTTTGGGTAATATTCGACCTATGAGAATCCTTACGATCCACCTATAAAATGCA
This sequence comes from Eutrema heterophyllum, assembly GCA_002933915.1. NCBI lineage: Eukaryota > Viridiplantae > Streptophyta > Magnoliopsida > Brassicales > Brassicaceae > Eutrema > Eutrema heterophyllum. The sequence goes on along the minus strand of PKMM01050415.1, from coordinate 547,589 downwards.
TATCGATAAGTGTGCATGTTAGATTGAGTATCGATCTATTTAAATGAAATATTAATAACTATATATATTACTTACTTGCGTCTTCAAACACTTAGCAAAGTGACGATCTTTACGATCGTTTATTTCATCATCTGAAACGGCTTCAATGCATTCTCGCACTTGAGTAACAAATAAGCTGCAAAATACATTATAATTAATATATAATGAAGTATATATAATTGATTATTAATTAGTGGATAATTAAATAGTTACGTTACGTACCTTTCGTAAGGACTCACTTCCTCGCAGTTTAGGAGGATGTACGTATGTGCGATGTGCCTGTCATTCTTGTTAGACCACCAAACTTCTTTCAATTTTCTACTAAGACGACCGATTGGTGAGAAGATGTCTGGGACACCCTCTACTGCATAATTTCTTACCACACCACCATCATCATATCGTCGGGGAGCCCGTTTGCATGTGCGGACTTTTGTAGCGAAATAATATGAAGTGAAGTGTGAAGTTTCTTCTGTCAAGCTTCCCGCAACAATTGATCCTTTAACCCTTGCTAGATTTTTCAGCTGAAACGCATATGTCCGATCGAGGCAATAAGGACAAGATAACCTCTCATGCGTTCTCCAACCTGATAGCATTCCGTATGCAGGGAAGTCGCTTATTGTCCACATAAGCACCGCACGCATCGTAAAATTTTTTTTCCTCGAACAGTCATATGTACGAACTCCTGTATACCACAACTGTTTCAACTCATTTATGAGAGGCTGCAAAAACACATCAAGGGACCTCTTTGGATGATTGGGACCATGGACTAAAATATTCAGGAATAGAAATTCCCTTTGCATGCACATATCTGGGGGAAGGTTATAAGGCGTTACGATAACTGGCCACAAAGAATATTGCCTACCAGACATACCGAATGGACTAAATCCATCAGTGCAAAGACCAAGATACACATTTCGCTTAGATTTAGCAAAGTCTGGGTGTACCGTGTTAAAGTGTTTCCAAGCTTTTGCATCTGACGGGTGAGTCACTTCTCCTTCTCTCTGTGAATGTTCTGCATGCCACCTCATCGATGCAGCTGTCCTTTCAGATTGATACAATCGTTTCAACCTATCAGTTATAGGAAGATACCACATCCGTTGGTACGGTATCTTACTACGCCCAGAAGTTTGCGGCCTAAATCTCGGTTTTTGGCAAAATCGACATTCCTGCAGCTTATCGTCATCTTTCCAAAAAAGCATACAATTGTCAACACATACATCTATCATCTCAGAAGGCAACCCAAGACTAAACACCAACTTTTGTATCTCGTAGTATGTTTCAGCAGCTAAATTATCCTCTGGCAAATACTCTTTAATAAGATCAGCCCAATCATCCATGCAAACCTCAGCTAAGTTATGATCAGTTTTAATTGTCATCATCCTAGCTGCTAACGACAATTTAGACTGACCTTCTCTACATCCATCGTAAAGTGGCTGATTTGCAGCGTCTAGAATATCATAAAATCGCTTCGCATCTACGTTGGGTTCCTCAACACTATTATCAGCATTTGTTTCATGAAATGCATCAGTAACCATGTCATGCATCCTATCATGATCTTGACCATGATCATGTTGACCATGATGATGATAACTACTAGTACCCTGATCATTTGATTCATCAAAATCTACATGACCTTGATAATTACTACTACGATCAGCTTGATTCCTTTCAAAACCCTTTCCATGTTGATACCAAACATAATATTGCGGCATAAACCCTCTATTTAGTAAATGCTTCCACACCGTCTCAATAAAAACATATCTCGTATTCTTTCATTTACGACAAGGACATAACATCTTACCGCTTTCCAGGGTTGTTTGCATATTTTCGGCCTGATACATGAATATTTCAAGCCCCTCTTTGAATTCGTTCGTGAACGCTCCCTCCGAATTCTTTTGCGTATACATCCATCTCCGTAGATCGTATATAGACATTTTATAAAAAAGATTTTATAGTGTGTTTTTTTTATTAGTGTTTTTTTTTGTTGAAATTTTCGTTTGACGTAAGAATGTATTTATAGAAATTTTTCAGAATTACCAACGGAATTACAACGGATTTGCATCAGATTTACGACGTATATTTTCGATGTAAATTGATTAGGTGAACCTATTAAAAACGTGTTCTACCTAACTAGAAACAATTGACGTCAACTTGTCGTTAATTTACATCGAATTCTGATCGTTGTAATATCAATGTAAAATTACATCGACTTTACAACGTAATTTGCGAAAGTGAGATTCGTCGTAAATCCGTCGTAATGTTACATCGATATTACAACGAATTTCAAAATCGTCGTATCATCGTCGTAATGTCGTCATCAAATTACGACGATATTACGACGACACATGTTTACGACGAATGTACAACGAATACATAATTCGTCGTAATGTCAATGTAAATTTACATCGATTTAAAATCGTCGTAAAATTTCGTTGGTAATTTGATATTTTCTTGTAGTGAAACAAATAGACAAAAAATTCATACTATCACCAGAAAGCAAATTCTTACAAAAAAAATTTAAGTAAAACGTAATACTCTAAGAGTACATAAAGTACATAGATAAGGTAAACATGTATTTGATAGTTCCGAACAACGATTATAACTAGAAATATAAATCAATATCGTCATATCGTGCAATTCCAAATGAATTTTAAGGATGTAAGTTGAATACTGACCCCAAAAAATACATATACCGACAACACCCAATAAATAATTTTGAGTTTTGACGTGTAAGGGACGTAAAACTAAAACCTTTGAATTACAACCATTTATCCTGAACTTGATTTTTTGGGGGGCAAACTCTTATGGTTCATAACCTTATATATAGTTAAACTAAATTGCTCCGTGTAAGTTTCTTTAGGGTAACGAGCATTATTATTATTATTTTTTCCGGAAATCTGTTTTCTTTTATTAAAAGATGAACCGTTACAAACCACGACCGAAGTCATACAATTTTTAGAAAGCAATTACAAAGAGTGAAAAAGTTTAGGTACATCTAATGAACTAGATACAATCGAATCTTTCGCTTCGATTGACTTCAATGCTTAGGATTAAAAGAGGTTTAGCAACGACCACCTCGGTTCCCACGTCCACGACCCGTGGATTGCCAACTCATATCCTTAACATTTATTGATGGTTTAACCGATCTTTCTTGAAAAATTCTTTTTCTCCGAAAGTGTCATAAGATCCAATGAATCCGACTCTTTATCTGAATCTGATAGGTCTTCTTCTCCTTCAAGAGAAATCAATGAAGCAAAACTTGTTAGAACCAAAATCGGGCTCAACTATTCTCACACTTTCCGTGACTAGACTATTCTCACACTTTCCGTGACTGGAAGAGATTTAGCAGCCTCCAAAGTAGGAGACTCAATAGTCAATGAAAGTGGAGTATTATGTTTGCATTACAAATTTGACCGAACAAAAAACTATTACCACTATCTTACATAATTAATTTAGCTACCGGATATAACTTTAATCATAATACAGATAGATCCTAGCACGGGTCATAACAATATGTCTCACACGTGACATACCTGAATCTATGTAATGTAACATTATTTTATAATTACGATGACTAATAGTATATTTTCTTCATCATATCTAATTGAATCCAGCTATCAAATAGATTTTTTTATTAGTCGAGATTGAGAATCATTATATATATCCTCCTCACCGTCTGGTAATCGTAAACGTAGAGATCAATCTAAACTTTAAGCTGGAAACCTTGATCAAGAATTATTTATGGCATGTCAAATATTGTTTAGAGGATAGAACGTAAATTAGTGCGGATGAAAACATAACTCGGATCCCAATTATTTATGAATATAGTCAGAACAGACAATTATTACTCATTGACTATCCCAACTATAAGAATGTGCAATAAACCAAGTGACCATATACAAAACTCGGATCCACAACCAAATAAACACACACACACACACACATATATATATATATATAAATTAAACACATTTTGTTTCCTTCTACTTAATTATTTTAACAAACGAAATTGAGTTTGAATTGATTACAATACACGATCGTAGAGAGTAGAGAGTAGAGAGTAGAGACTTGCATACAAAGAAAAAACAGAAAAAGTTGAACTGTACGTACAAAAGAAGCAGAGTTTAATTGATGGTAATAAAGTTTATTCGCTTCAATAAAAATCTTGACTCTTTTTTTTTTTTGGAATATCTTTTTAATAAATCACCTTTTATTTGCTTTATCCTATTAGATTTTTACCAAATAAAATTTGAACTTATCTGTTGTCTCAAATAATTTTGGGCAAAAATATTTTAATAGCTAGGCCAAAAATAGGAGGATTTGTTAAGCTAAAAAATGAGTTGCAAAAGGAAAAATATCCTACAAATTCTACATAAGTATACAATAATTACTAATTAATATTTAAATATTATATTAAGAAGAAAATCACACGACTGAGAAAGAAGCAAAGTAATATCTTGATTATCTTCCACTATATATGCGCTTGACATATGTGACAAAGACCCACACAGAGCACTCGGAAGAAAAAGCATAGAATCTCCGGCGAAACTCCTGCGTAATCGATGGCGGAGGAGAATCAAGAAGAAGCCCTAGGATTGAAACCAAGAAGAAAACCACCACACTTTGTGCTAATACACGGCATGAGCTTAGGATCATGGTGCTGGTACAAAATCAAATGTCTCATGGAAGTCTCTGGCTTCGCCGTCACTTGCATCAACCTAAAATCCTCCGGCATCGATTCTTCCTCCGCCGATTCTCTAACTTCCTTTGACCAATATAACCAACCACTGATCGACTTCCTCTCCTCCTTACCCGAACAAGAACAGGTCAGACACACACAAAAAAAAACTAATATAAGTGATTCTTGAATATGAAGCAAACTTCTCTGTTTTCTCGGTTTTGTTTCTGTCATTAGGTGATACTTGTAGGTCACAGTGCAGGAGGGCTTAGCGTAACGAGCGCGATACAGAGGTTCCCTAAGAAGATCTGTCTCGCTGTGTATATCGCAGCTTCGATGCTCAAATTCGGGTTTCAGACCGATCAAGACTTGAAAGATGTAATTAAAGAACAAGTATCTTTAAAAATCAAGTTAACTTGTGTGTGACGTTATGTTATTTGTCACAGGGAGTGCCTGATCTATCAGAACATGGTGATGTCTATGAGCTCGGCTTTGGTTTAGGACCCGAGAATCCTCCGACTAGTGCTCTTATCAAACCTGAATTCCGACGAAAACTCCTTTACCACATGAGTCCTCAACAGGTTTTCTCTATCTTTCATTTCCTATAAAAAGCTCAAAGATCCAAGATTTTGATGTGTTTATTTTGGTACGGTTCATCACTTCTTTGGTCCGTATACGCTTTGGAATTAGCCAAATATCTGTTGAAATCTGAATATTCTAACCTAAACCAGGTTCTGAAAAACTAAAAGTAAACCAAAATATTGGGTGTTCAGAACATTTAAAAATATTTTGCAATGTTCAATTGCTCATTTGAACTTTAATATATAATAATTAATTACACACGAGTATTTTTAAATATAAATATTCGTGATTTTCTCCTGCTCTAAACAGATATTTTGTAGAATTATGGTCGTCCTCCGGATGTTACGGATCAAATTGGAGCGGATAGATAACATCATGTCAAATCAAAATATTACAGGGTTTTTTTTATCCAATCCAAATTTGTTGTCCTTTAGCTCCGTTTTTGTTGTTGTTCTTGTTAATATGTCAAGGAATGTGCGTTGGCTGCGTTAATGATGAGACCAGCTCCGCTTCTGGCGCTCACAACAGCAAAACTGGAAGAAGAAGACAAAGGACAAGAAGAGGAAGAGGATATGGCGCACGTGCCGCGCGTGTACATCAAGACTTTGCACGACCGGGTCATGAAACCGGAGCAGCAGGACGCGATGATGAAACGGTGGCCACCGAGCCACGCTTATGAAGTGGACAGTGACCATTCTCCTTTCTTCTCTAACCCTTTTGTTCTCTTCGGTTTACTCATCAAAGCTGCGGTTTCTGTGGGTTCTATCTAAATGCTTTAAGAGCCAAGGATTGTATGTTTTGTGTGGATTCAAAAACCGGTTAAGTATTCGGTTTAGTGGAGAGAGTATTTAAATTTAATAAAGAACAAAATCGCTTATTTAACTATATTTACTTACCAATGGTTCTGTTTATTTTTCTCTTGCGTCACGAAAACTTCATGTTGTTAAAGTTAGTTATGGATTTTAATAGTTCAGAAAATCGAGTGAGTTTTGAACTCGTAATTTACAATTTTATAATTCAATTCCTTGGGCGAAAAATGTAAATCAATTTTCCTCCATAAATCAGATAATACAGTGTGAAGCATGAAGGTGTCGGTGTGGAGTGGTTGCAGCTTGTAACTTGTAAGCGAAACCAATTTTCCTCCATAAATAATCACTCTCTGGAAAAGAAGAATGAATCCACAGAGAGAGAGAGAGGTAAGGCATTGTGGATTCTCCCCGGCTTTGTGGCTTTGTTTCAAGGAACATTAGATAACACAGATTCCATTCGATTCCATATCATATCAAGAAAGATGCACATCGAAAGTTATTGTCATGAATCAAAACATTTATTTGGCAATAGAGTTTCAGAAAAACTGACTCAGAAGATTCTATTAAGAAAATTGGCTTCCAAACAAAGTCATGTGTTCTTGTAGAAAAGGAGTTACTTCATACTTCAGAACCTGTGCTCCAGTTTCTCCTGTTCCTGGAAGTGCTGAGCATACCTGCATTCATTTTTGTGAACCAAGATTAAGCGGAAGATGATGAGAAAGTAGAGACCAAATTTACTAATCTTCTCAGATGAGAAACAATAATATGCAGCACCATACTGCATATAGATGCATTAAGCGACTGAGGTTGAGCAAATTGTTTTCCGGAAAATCATGGCATCACGAGCAAGAACTCGATACATTAATAACTAGAAAGACTAATCAATGAATGGTAATGATGCAGTTGAAATCGAATAGTTGAAAATGCAATTCCACAAGAGTTATTCACCAACAGTGATAATTGTTACCTGGAAGACTCTTCTAGCAAACATTCAGTTTCAAAATCTAAACTCACAATTCACAAACATCGAAAACGAACACATAAAAGGCTACTTCGTCACAAATGAAGAACCTTAAATCCATTTGCGCAGCACAAGCCCGATGACCCATAAACCGAAAACTCGTACAACAACCAGATCGAAAAACAATCACGCAACCACGAGATCGGGAATCTCCAAAGAATCGTTATACCAATCGATGAAGAGAGATAGAGAAATGAGAGTACCAGTAGGTTCCGAGGACTGGAGTGACGAGGAGAGTGGCGCTGATCCAATTCTCCGAGACCTTGTGGTGGATCTTCTCCGGTAGATCCTTCCAGAGACCGGTCATTATCTTCTGCTGAAACGGCGAAAGCGCGTAAACCACCGCCTTCAACTTCACCGGCTGCTTCCCCATTTCTTCACTTCCCCGATTATCCCAACAATTCACGATACGAGACGAATCTCCCAAAATTCTGAACTTTAACCTAAAATAAAACAATCTCTTCCCAACAAAGAAGCGTATGTTTCAATCCGATTTTGGTTCGGCCACAGCTACGATTTAAACCGGCTGACCTGGGTCAAAAAATTTATCTTGATTTGTTTGGTATGTTTTGGTTCGATTAAGTTAATGTAAACCGAACTGGATAACCACCGACTAGCCAGTGATAAAATGATTCACCTCATCTCCCGGAGGAAGACAACGATCGATCGAAGAAGACGATGAAGATCTTCCACGTTCCTTGTCTACAAGACAACTACTCCTATCTGTGAGCGATTTCAAAAATATTTCTTCAATTTCGTTCCTTCTTTTCTGGTTTCGGTTCATCATCAATTTTTGGATTCTTTGCGCAAAAAAAAAAAAAAAAAACAAAACAGGATAATCGATGAGAGCACCGGAGACGCGGCGGTTGTGGATCCAGTTGATCCCGAGAAGGTGATCATATCGGCTGAGAAGCACGGTGCCAATATCAAGTTCGTACTCACCACGCACCATCACTGGTAACCCCCATTTCGCTCTATTTTCACCTGAAGTCGGTAACTTTATCAAATTGGTTCATCTCTGAGATTCTGTTGGTTCCTAGCTCAACGTATTTAAGTTCTGATTGTATATGGTAACTAAACATTGTCGATTTCAATCTTCGGCTTCAACAGTCAATTCTTGTTTGAATTTCCAGTTTTCTGATCAATCTTTCGCGATATTAAGGGATTTTCCCACCATTTTAGTCTTTTGATTCAACCAGTTTCAACAGACCTAGTTATTAATTGAGTCATCGTTGTAAGTTGGTGCATGTAGAGCTAGTCCTCATTTAGATTCAGGTGCTTGTATACTTTCTAATTTTCTAAAGTAGGGGCATCAAGCTTTCACAGCTGAAAGGTTCAGATTTTATCGGAAAAAAGGAGAGAGAAATATATATATATAAATGTGTCATATGATTAGTTTTGGTTCCCTAGTCTGTGATGAATTGGGGGGTTGACGCAACATTTTCATTTTACGGGTCATTCTCTGATTGGTGGGTTGGTTTTTCCTCGAAAGGGATCATGCCGGTGGGAACGAGAAGATCAAGCAGTTGGTGCCTGGAATCAAAGTATATGGAGGTTCTCTGGATAAGGTGAAGGGATGCACTGATGCGGTCGATAATGGTGACAAGTTGTCTTTGGGTCATGGTGTTAACATATTAGCTCTTCACACCCCTTGGTATGTTCCTTTTTACTATGAACTTAGTTAGATGCATCTATTTTATTGGCTCGGCCATTCTGCTGTTGTTACCACTGATTCCTCTGATATGTTACTGCATGTGTCAGTCACACCAAGGGTCACATTAGTTATTATGTGACCGGCAAAGATGGAGAAAACCCAACCGTGTTCACCGGAGATACACTGGTAAGTGGTAACATAAAGCTGGATGCTCTCTCTCTCTCTCTCTCTCGCTATCTCTTTCACATTGGTCACACAAAATCCTCAACACTTTTGTCTATGTCCTAACGAATCATGAATCTCCAGTACTACTTCCATATAAAACATTGTGTTTATTTCGGCTCTATGCAGTTTGTTGCTGGGTGTGGAAAGTTTTTTGAAGGGACAGCTGAACAGATGCATCAGTCATTGTGTGTGACTCTGGCTTCATTGCCTAAACCGACACAGGTTTACTGTGGCCATGAGGTAAAAGCAACTGCTTAAATATTGTCTTTTGAGTTCTTAGCTCAAGACAATGATATCTATAAACTGAATAACGTGCTAATCATCTCTTACGATTCCTCAGTACACCGTGAAGAACTTGGAATTTGCTCTAACTGTGGAACCAAACAACGAGAAGATACAGCAGAAGTTATCATGGGCCCGTCAACAGCGCCAAGGAAATCTTCCCACAATCCCTTCAACAATAGAGGAAGAGCTCGAAACAAACCCTTTCATGCGCGTTGATAATCCAGAGATACAGGTTATTAACTCCTTTCGGTTGCACGTTCTGGAACAAGGCTATAGAATACTTGTTTATTGGGTTCTATCAGTTATCACTGTCCGTAGTTGATATCGATTTCTACTCTTTGTTTTGCCTCATCTCGGGATCAAATTTGTTATATTTCCAGGAGAAACTCGGTTGCAAATCGCCGATTGATACACTCAGGGAAATTAGGAACAAGAAGGATCAGTGGAGAGGCTGAGAAATGGAGCTTCTTGCATATGCTTTATGCTTTTTGTGTGTTTGTGCTGAACCTGTGAAAGGTGTTTGAACCGGGAATGTTTATATTCTGTGTGAAACTGGTAACCGATTTATTAAACCGAAATCAGACCGACCTGTAAGCCGTACACCGTTTTGAATGACCAGTCTATTGTGGATATTGGATAATTTAAGTTTCTACTAAACCTGTTTTTCATGATTTTTTTTTTAATTTTATTCATCCGTTTTATAAAAGGTTTTCTGCACAAAAAAAAATCTCCGTTAATAGCAGACGTAAAAAAATAAAAAATAATAAATAATAAAAACGTCAAATCCTGTTTTTCCGTCAAAAACGTCAAATTTCGTTTTCCTGTCAAAAACATGAAATCTTGTTTTCTGTCAAAAACGTCAAATCCCGTTTTTCTGTCAAAAAGATCAAATCCCGTTTTTTTGTCAAAAACGTCAAATCTTGTTTTCCGCCAAAAACGTAAAATACCGTTATCCCGCAAAAATCGTAAAATACCGTTTTCCCGCAAAAAACGTAAAATTATGTTTTCCCGTCAAAAACGTCAAATCCCGTTTTCCCGGGAAAAATGTAAAATTCCGTTTTTCCCGCCAAAAACGTTAAATCATGTTTTCCCGCCAAAAACGTCATATCCCGTTTTCCTGCCAAAAACGTAAAATTCCGTTATCCCGTCAAAAACGTAAAATACTGTTTTTCCGCCAAAATCGTAAAATCATGTTTTCCGTCAAAAACGTCAAATCCCGTTTTCCGTCAAAAACGTCAAATCCTGTTACATCAAATCTCGTTTTCCCACCAAAAACGTAAAATTCCGTTTTTCCGTCAAAAACGTAAAATCCCGTTTTCCCGTGAAAACGTAAAATACTGTTATCCCGTCAAAAACGTAAAATACCGTTTTCCCGCAAAAAAACGTAAAAATCCCGTTTTTCTGTCAAAAACGTAAAATCATGTTTTTCTGCAAAAAACTTTTTTCGGCCAAAATATATATATATATATTTTTTTTATTAATGAACAGTGATGGCAGTCTTTTTTTTCACACCACGTCATCGATATGGACAGAATCTGTTTTGCGGGTGACTTCGGAGGTGGAAGAATTGACTTGCATATATTTAAAGTGACGGTTTTTCTTGCAAAATTAATAAAAATTGAGGTTTTTTTTGCAGAAACTTTTATAAAATACAGAAACTATATTATAAACATAGATCTAGCTGGCTGTATCCTGTATAGTTTCGATTTTGGTCGGAAATCAGGAGCGATACAATCTTGTACATATATATTTTAAGAATTTCGATTTGTGCAATAGAATGTTTTGAATACTTATTTATCTTATCGACTTATCCCATAATATTGCCAATTGGCAACAAACTGAGATGAGAGTGGGCTTTTTACGTTTGGGTCCTTCTTCTTCGTCCAACGATCCTTATTTGTCCAATAGATCGAAGGTGAAGAGAACTGAGAAGTCAGAAACTTCACCATTTTTTATTTTATTTTATTTCAAAAAAGACAGAACACAATCTCCAGACCAGAACTCAAAACTTTGTACTTTACTTTATCATCTGTCGGCAACAATGAACTTAAACACCACAGGCATCAACCAACCAAAGCAGATTCTCTCAACTTTCGCTTCTTTATCTTTCAACAACAAGCTTAGTTTAGATTCCTCTAGAACCCATTTTAAGATGTCTCACCCGATCTCCGGTCAATCCTCTCGTCGTCCGGCGAACCGTTTCATTATCTCCAATGCTGCTGCTTCTTCTCCTTCTCCTTCTCTCTCCGGCTCCCCAGGTCTAAACCTAAACACATCAAAAATTGTTCCTTAATTTTCTACTGCTTCTTTACTCATGAGCTTCTTCTCAAATTTCTCAAAAAAATCTGATAGAAAAAGGTCTTAATTTATAGTGAGACTTATAGGAGCTTCGTACCTTTTTTTTTTTTNTTTTTTTTTTTTTTTTTTTGCTAAAGTTAAAAAACCGTTTTGGATTTTGATGAATCTCTTTCTGTTCTTGGGGTTACCTAAAAGATTCAGACTTTGTGCTAAATTTGAAGCATTTTGGGTTTCTAGTTCCAATTGGATGAAATTAGATTTGATGAATCCCAATGTGTATCAGAAATTGTGTCTTTTTATCCCCTAAAGATGTTTTTTAGATGATTGATCTTCTTGATTAAAATGTAGTCATGAATTGTCAGATCAATATTTCGATGCTGGATCCCAGAGAAAGGAGGAGGTGCAGACTGGAACAGAACAGGATCCAATGAACTTAGCTGATCCAGACAGCTTTTTCTGTGAGTTTCAAGGTGTTCATATACACCACAAAGTCTTTGATCCACAGACACTCTCTGATGATGTTCCAATCACAAGCGTCGATGCTCAAGGAACACAAACAAACGAGTTTCCGATGATTCTATTGCACGGCTTCGGCGCTTCTGTATTCTCTTGGAACAAAGTTATGAAGCCTTTGGCTCGGCTTGTCCGTTCAAAAGTTCTCGCCTTTGATAGACCCGCATTTGGATTGACTTCTCGAATTCTTCACCCTTTTAGTGGTTCTGCCAATGATGCAAAGCCATTGAATCCGTACTCCATGGTGTATTCCGTGCTCACTACGCTGTATTTTATCGATTTTCTTGCTACCCAGAAGGCAATTCTTGTGGGGTAAGTTCGTAGGTTTCATACACTTTGCATTTCTTCTTCAAGTGCTACTAAAAAGCTGAGATATTTGTCATATGTTGTAGGCATTCTGCAGGTTGTCTTGTAGCTGTGGATTCTTACTTTGAAGCTCCTGAGCGTGTTGCTGCACTCATTCTCGTCGCTCCAGCTATATTCGCCCCTCGTCCCGTGAACACAACTGGTTCTGGAGATAACCGTGGCAAAAAAGGTCCCACAAGCAAGTTTCTAGGGACTCTAGTTGAGTTAAGCAAAGTCATTATAGGAGCAATTTTAAGAGCGGTAACGGGAATGGCGAGTATGCTGAGTTCTGTCTACAAGAAAGCTTTAGCAGCTTTCCTCAGATCCTCTCTTGGAGTAATGCTGGTACGGCTTTTATAGTCTTGGCTTCACTAGTCATCTCATTTTCATGGTTCTTAGACCAAGAAAAGTTGGTCTAGAGAACCTCAAAAAGGATCTTACTTGATGTGTTAATGGTGATGGGTTTTTCATCAGGTGAGGATGGCAATCAATAAATTCGGAGTAACAGCTGTTAGAAACTCGTGGTATGACTCAAAACAAGTGACGGATCACGTCGTTCAGGGTTATACAAAGGTGATGTTCCCGGTGTTTCTCGGATTTATTCATTTCTTCTGCATTGTTATATGTTATTAACTGTTTGAAATTTGATTTGTAATTGTTGCAAAAAAACAGCCTCTTAAAGCCAAGGGATGGGACAGAGCTCTTGTGGAATTCACGGTCGCTACACTAACAGATAATAATGGCTCAGAGAAGAAACCTCCATTGTCGAAAAGGCTCCAAGAAATCAAATGCCCCGGTAACATCTCTTTTCTATTCAGAAAATCTGCAATTTTCATTAGACCAAATGTTTTTCATTATATGTCTGAACCAATGACATGGCACTTTCTGCATGTTGGTTTATAGTTCTGATTGTGACCGGAGATACAGACCGGATTGTGCCAGCATGGAACGCAGAGAGGCTGTCACGAGCCATACCTGGGTCGGTGTTCGAAGTGATTAAGAAATGTGGTCATCTTCCTCAAGAGGAAAAGCCAGATGAGTTCATATCTGTTGTTGCAAAGTTTCTAGGGGATGTTTTTGGAGGGGCACAACAACAACAACAAGTGGACTTGAAGTTCCAAGGCATTGTGTCATGAAATGAAACTATAAAATTTGGGCTCAAACAATATCATGCGTTTGGGAATTGGGACTAATTAGAAAATATTGATGTTATAACATGTTTTGTTAGTCTTGTAGATTTTAGTGAAACTTAAGAAAATGGAACGGATAATCAAGAAGCATATAATAAAAAAATAAACCTAGGGTCATTGATTCTTTAACAGATTCAATATTATAAACGAGGATAAATTTTAGAAAATGAAGCTCTTAAATCACCAATGCTTTCATGCTGCTCACTTGATCATCATCTTGGAGCATGAAGCCATGTTTACGTTCCAACTCCCAAAGCCAAGACATAGTTTCTGGATCAACAAAGTCAGCAGCATCAACCTTTTCAACATCAAAACGGTTAGGGACTGTGCAGCGTTCCTCAGCCAAGACATCTTGGTTTATCTTCTTCGTCAGAGTAGCAGCAGCAGCATTCTGATCATCTTCCAAATTTGCCATGTACTGCCTGACCCTGTCGAGATAATCCAAGCTCGGAATGCACCTCATTGCAACAGTATAGATACACCCAAGAGCAGCCACTTTGAGGCGCTTGCACTGGTCCAGTGAATCACAAGCATCCTTCTTCAGTAGCCGGATATAACCAGAGGCAATTTGGTCAATCACTCGCACTGCACAACGCAGTTGGTCTAGAGCGAGGATAAAGTGAAATGGAGGGAAGCGCTGAAAGAGAAGGTCACTATTGTACACGGTAGGAAGCTCATTCAAAAACGGATTGAGCTTACCCAAAAAGCGATTCCTTCCGTACCTAACATTCTCCGCATAATGGCGACGGAACGATTTTTTAAATTTTGGGAAAACAGGCGGTTTCTGATGCCGCTCGACACGACGGATAACATCATCAAAATCCTCTTTCTTCGGAACCACACTCATCATCTTCTTGAAACTCTTCTTCTCCATTTTCTGCTGATATATATCCATCTCTGCACAAATACTAGTCCAAAAACAACAGGAATTACTATAATTATCTTTCTTTTGTTCATCTCCAAGCTAGGGCCGTACGTAAAGGAGAGACAAAAATGGAGCAATAAATCAACTCATGCACCGAAATTTCAATTTTATTCCTATGCAATTCTAATGATACAACCCACATCACAATTTTACCAAATATCTGCTCCCACAAAGGTTTGTCAATCAAAGGCCCCATAGTTTACTAAATCTCTGCTCCCACAATCTATAGGGTTTAGATTTCCAATCTAATTAAGAAATTTACGGTTATATCCCGACAAAATCTAGGTTAAGTTTCAACAACATAAAGTTTTCTCCGCCATGTTTATCAAATCTGTTTACTCAGGAAACCTTGGAAAAGAAACTACCACTTGAAAAGAGAAACATATATAATCAATAAACTAAAACTTACTAGAACCGGACGAGCTAGGAAGATCGAAGAAGCTTGCTTGGGGCTTGAGAATCGAGGTTTTTTCAGAGGGTAAGAAAGGCAACTCGTAACCCTAAAATTTATCAGTCTATATATTCCATGATTTATTAATATTATTATTAAAATTGAATTAATTTATTTTTGCGAAACCAGTCACGTTGTTTGTTTGTCTCACAAGTTAGGTTAGAGATTGTCAAATAATATAACCCTTGGTCATTTATATTAAAAAAATTCAAACAATCATATCCCATGAAAGATATAATTTTGTTTTGGTATAATCGCGAGTGAATCAAACTTGTTAAAAAGATCAAGCGAGGCCATATATAGGGAAATTAGGTGCTATAACAATAAAAAAAAAAAACATATTTAACTAACTAACCAATAAAAAGTTACCAAAATATTCTCTATATTATCTACAATATAGTCCAAATTATCCCTATTACATACTCAAATCACCACTTTTGAATTTTGATCTTCTTCTCCATCTCTCTCACGCACCCTTCTTCTTCTCCTTCTTTACATTCTTCTTCTTCTTTTTTTTACTCCCCTTCTTCTTCTTCACTTCTTTCCCATTCCTCGATTCCCTTAATTAACTCTTTCCCATTTCTCCCATATTTTTCATTTTTTTCTCTCCCAACAACAAAATCCAAAAAATCATATCTTACGTAACTCTCACGTCATACTATTCCATGTAGAATCCATAGAACATAAGGTTAATTTATTCTATTTACCAAAATAATTTTGTAACTTAACAAAATGATATATAAATTAAATCATAACCCCTAAATTTTTTATGTTTAATCCCAAAAATTGAACAATTAAACCCAAATATGAAATATAGTAGAATTAGTAAAATTATGCTAAATAGTATAATATGCACTCTATTCTATGTCAATAGTATAATATACAACTCTATTATATTCATATAATATAGTTCCTTCGAGATAGTACGCGTGTTACCGGAAATAGTACAATATGTACTTTTTTCTTCATAGACTTAAATAGTATAGTACACATGCATTTTGTCCATTTTTCGTTCTTTTTGTTCGAGATAGTACGCGTGTTACTGGAAATAGTACAATATGTACTTTTTTCTTCATAGACTTAAATAGTATAGTACACATGCATTTTGTCCATTTTTCGTTCTTTTTGTTAGTCACCTAAATACCATTTTCCTATGGCTATATTCTTAATTTTTGTTGCCAATATTGTTATTAAACTAATTTACCCCCGTATATAAGCTCAATAACTTCCAAACAAAAAAAAAAAGATGAGAGGGACAACAATTTTTATTTTTATTTTGTCTGCGAAAGAGAAGGAAAAAATGTGTATTCTTGATTGTATCCCGACAAAATAATAGAATTACAATTCTAAAGAGAGATAAAAAGAGCAATCAATAAAGTCTTCTTGGTCACAGCTTCTACTTCTAAGAGGTGCGTATGTGACCTGCACATGACCAATCCGGTCTCACGGCTCTCCACTTGGTCTGCTTAATGGCCGGTCGGTCGCTAAATGCAGAGGTATGTTCACTCTCTACGTGTTTTTGAAAAAAAAATTGTATTAACATTAACCATTCAATATTGGGTTTTACTATAGTTACTGATGGCATGAAACATTGATATTAATGCCGAAAATGTGATGGGTAGACTCCATCTCATCGGTTTTGCACTATGGGCGAGCTGGACTGTCTCGAGGTTCTCTTAATGGTGGGAGCCAATGCATCGACCATTATCATCAAGGGAATACCGTAAGTCTTCCCCACAAATACTTTTTGTTTTTTTCCTTATGTTTCTATCTCCTCATCTCTCTTTTATGATGCACTAGTCTCTGCATAATGCGGCTGCAAGCGAGGAAAGAGATGTCTCTACTCAACTTTGCATAGTAAACGACTTGCTTTATGCTGGTGTTGATCGAGAAGTCGCAAATCATGCATAAGGGGTAAGATGATACAAATAATTTCATGAGAGGTATGCATATAGTGTTTTAATTTTGGCTTTTGTTCAGAGTTGGTTCTGAATAAAAGTTCATCAAACATATGCTTAGAGTCTTTGAATTTCTTAACTTTTAAAGGGCCAATTTTTATAGATTAATTGGTTTAGGAAAGTATGTCGATTAATTAAAATTTCATGCACAAGCTAAATTTAAACTTCTAACTTTTTAAATCATTAACCCTTTAAACCTTTGAACCTTTGTAACCACTGCTTCTAAATTATAATAATATGGTAACTGCATTTATTCTCTTTCATCTCCTCCTGGAATGTGGAGCAGATCTGAATTCGTTAAACCCGAGGAGAGACACGCCTCTGCACATAGCCAGCATGAGACAATCTCTCTTCAACCTTTTGTTATAACTCTCACCACTTGGGTATGGAAATGGAGAGACTCCTCTCCACCTTGCGTGTCTTCACTTTGAACCCTCATGTGTTGAGCATCTTCTGAACAGCGGAGCCAACATCCATTCTCAAGCTGTGGGGCAGCACACACCTCTTCACTATGCATCTTCAATGGGGAGCGATGCCGTTGTGCAGCTACTTCTCCAACGTGGAGCATACATGGAAGCTCAGACTGAGGAGGGGCAGACTCCTCTACATCTTGCATGCCGCTTCAACCGTCGGAATTGTGTTCATGTGATCTTGTTTAAAATGTTAATAACTATCATCAGAACTTTGTTTTGTCAAAAAAAAACTATCATCAGAACTTTTACAATGACTTTTGTTTTTCTTTTCTTGTTGTGCAGCATTTCCTACGTGCAGGAGCGGAAAGGGAGGCTCAAGAAAATTTTGGACGGACTCCACTCATGCTTGCTTGTCTAAGTGGGCGCATGGAGTCCGTTGATGTAAGCTATTTTTAATTTTCTGAAAAGAACTTTTTTTTGGTTTAGATAATCTCTATTTTTCATTGTCACAGTCTCTACTTCTCCACGGTGCGCATGTGAATGCACATGACCATTCTGGTTTCACGCCTCTCCATCTGGATTGTTCAGTGCCCGCGCGCGCCCGGTACATCAGAGGTTGGTTGTTCACTCTACCTGTTTTTTAAATAAAATTCTATTAACATTAGCCGGTTTTGCTGTAGTTACTCATCGCAGTAGGAAGAGCAGATGCTAATGCTGAAGATGGGATGGGGATGACTGCACTTCATCTGCTTTGCTCTTTGGGCCTGCCGCACTATTTCAAGGTTCTATTAAATACGGGAGCCAATGCATCAGCAACTGATAATCAATCAAGGAAATACAGTAAGTTTAATCATCAGGGAATCTTTCTGTGTTGTTTGCTGTCTAAGCGTATGAGAGCATCTCCACCCATGATACCATGTGGGTATCATTAGCATTATTTTAGTATAAATTTTAATGTTTGTTTATTGTTTGAGATTCATTATGATACTGTTAATAAATCTTTCTTCAGTGATGAGACCGGTGTCGGTATCATTAAAAAAAATATATAATAATAATTGTTTGCAAAAAAAAAAAATTCATTCAACTGTGATTATTAAAAAAAAACAAAAAAACATGCGTCGAATCCCAGCCTGCCACGTGTCATGTGATACGGTATCACAAATATCACCTCGGTGATACGTATCAAGCCCATGTTTCATTATTGATTCATTTTTTAAATATTTTTTGACCTTATGATACTGGGTAAAATTTACCGCCTGCTGATGTCCGTCCAACTTTTTTGGCCTTATTGTTGTTTCATTCGTTATGATGTCCGTCCAACTTTTTATTTTACTTGTGTTTCTATCTTCTAATCTCTTCCAGCCTTTGCATCATGCGGCTTCAAGCACGAACGTA
Source organism: Eutrema heterophyllum (assembly GCA_002933915.1). Taxonomy (NCBI): domain Eukaryota; kingdom Viridiplantae; phylum Streptophyta; class Magnoliopsida; order Brassicales; family Brassicaceae; genus Eutrema; species Eutrema heterophyllum. The sequence goes on along the minus strand of PKMM01050415.1, from coordinate 528,808 downwards.
CTCCCCTCTACTGATCAAGTTCGTATCGTAAATGACTTGCTCGATGCTGGTGCTGATCGACAAGTCATAAATCATGCAGGATTGGTAAGAAATACAGACAATATCATGAGATTATGCATATAGTGTTTCACTCATCCATCATCCAAATGTTTAATTTGCAGACACCACTTGCAATTGCCTCTTCCGCCGAAGTTAGGCATCGTTTATTAATGCCTTACTAGGCGAAGCTGCTTCTTCTACGAATTGGAAAGTGTGCTTCTTTGAATTTGAAGTATATGAGGAAAGTCAACGATATATTTCAATCCTGTGCAATTCTAATGACACAACCCACATCAGTAGAACCTCAAACAAAGACCGCGATTTTACCAAATCTCTGCTCCCACAAAGATTTGTTGTCAATCAAAGGGAAAGAAAACATACTAACCGCAGATCCAAGGAGCAGAGGGAGCAACAACTCCCCGCTCTTTATATTTGTGTCTTTGCATGAACTAGGGTTCACGAAAAACAAAACACGATATATTGTGCTTTAGAAAACGCATCGACGATAAAATTGTACAGAAGATATGGTTCTCTATCTCTTTTTTCCACTTTATGTTCCCGAGTTCGAACCCCCAATTTCTTACATTTTTTGGGTCTTGTTCTTTTTTTCTATCTTTTTGTTTTTCTCTCTCCTAATGGTTGTATTTAGTTTATTCCATCATCAATTTTGAAATGTATTTCAAAACCTAAGCTTATCACAACGTACGTGCATGCAAGTATAAACCCCTATTTTGCATGCAACGTACTTTCAAACTTTCTCTCTTTTTTTTTCCGTATGAGATCATGCGTTCGAGATTCTTCTTTCATACATGTCTTCGTCTTCATCTTCATTTTCTTTTTCTTCCTTTTTCTACGAATGCCAGAATCCTTTTTCTAACATTCCGTTCCCTAAACCTAACCGTCTTAAAAATATGCAAGTCACTATCCATCTGTTCCAAAGTAGTGTACATACCGTAACCGTATTCGCGATTTCGGTCATCACTTGATCCCCGTTCTGGTTCTATTCAGTTGGTCCGCATGTCTACTTTGACCGCGTCCCTTGCCGACTCCCATTCGATCCGTCTACCGAATCCTCCAAACCACCGGCAGATCGATGAAATCCCATACATATTGTTATTACTATTGAGTATTGAGTTACGTTGTTTTGTTAAAATGTTATTATTTTATTTTTCAATATTTTTAGATTTCATCACTTGCATTACCACCACCTCTTATCAATTTTAACTTTTCCATCGTTTCTTATACCACTATAAAATACATTGTCCCCAAATTAATTCACAGTCGCTACAATAAGACGATAGTAGATAGTAATGGCTTAGTAAAATTCATTATATATACTATCTGCTACACTAGCAGATAGTAATGGCGTAGAGAAGAAATCTCTAAATGCGGAACCAAACAACAAGAAGATACAGCATAAGTTATCATGGGCCTATTAACAGTCCAGTTGCTCCTTCGGATTGTGGGAAAGTTTTGCGCAGTCCTGTTGATCATCTTCGAGTCTGAGGCCATGTTTACGTTCCAACTCCTCAAGCCAATACATAGTTTCTGGATCAACAAAGTCGGCAGCATAATTGTGAACATCAAAAGTGCAAGGAACTGTGTATTCTTCCTCAACCAAGAGGTTGAGGTGGTCGTGCGGGGCAGCAGCAGCAGCAGGATTCACATCATCTTCTAAATCGCTCTCTGTCAGGCTTGCCATGTACTGCCTGAACTTATCGAGATAAGCCAAACTAGGAAGGCTTTCTCACTGCAATGAGTATACATACACCCAAAGGCAGCCAGTTTCAGGCGCTTGCACTGGTCCAGTGAATCACAATCATCCTTGTTCAGTAGCCGCATAAAACCCTTGGCGATCTGGCGAATCACTGGCCGTGCATCGACCACTTGACGTGCGCGAGTATGTAGTGATGTGGATTGCAGCGCCTGCGGAGAAGGTAAGCATACAAGGGATGAATTTGACTGTAGCAAGGAAACTCGTTCCTGACCCTATTGAGCTTATCAATAAAGCTGATCGCTGCAGACCAAAACCTTCCGCTGGTAACCCTTGGGGACAACAGTTACTGCTGTCTGATGCTGGATGAGAGAAACGATGACATCAGCAAAATCCTTTTTATTTGGAAGCACACTTATCTTCTTGAAACTGTTCTTCTCTCCTCCACCGTTTCTGCTTTATCCATCTGCACAAGTAGTAACTAGTAAGCAAAAAAACAAAATAGCCTTTGCTCAATACAAAGGTACAGGAGAGAAAGAAAAAAAAAGAGTAATCGATCAACTCGTGTCAATATATATGCAACGAAATTTCAATCATATGCAATTCCAATTCCAATGACACAATCCACATCACACAAACCTCAAACAATGACCATTATTTTACCAAATCCACAAATTTAGGGTTTCGATTTACAATCAAAGACTTTACGATTGTATCCCGAAAAAATCTAGGTTAATTTTCTACAACGGATCAACGTTTTCCCATCAGATTTGAGATCTATTTACTCTGACGCCGACACAAACCTTCGAAAAGAATCTTCCACAACGATTGTATTTTTTTTTTTTTGCAACAACCCTAGGAATTATCACTGTCATATTCATTATTCAACCTTTATCGTTTGTTTTTTTCCCCCCAAATCACGCGGTTTGCTTGCCGCATAAGTTAGGTTTAGAGATGGTCAAATCAAATACGAAAAGGGATTAACTCTTTGCCCTTTCGGTTCACACTTGTCACAAAACCGGACCAAACCGAATATTCACTGGACCGGAAGTAATAATTAGGACAAAAGAATAAGTAACAGAAGCTTTTTGTCCCTAGCTATCTGCAAAACAGAAGACCGTCCTAAGAAGTTTATGTTGGGTCTGTCAATGCACTTTTGTTTTATATATAATACGCCTGTGAATGGTCATAGTAACTGTGTAGAATAGATCATCCGAAGAAACATGGAACTATCTTCGCGGGGGTCTCTTGAGTAGCGGTTTCTGGGCTTTACTTTGCTTTGGGATCGTTTCCAGTACTTGTATCGTCCTCTGTCTCTTGGCTGTCGAAAATCAAATGGGCATCAAGAATGTATCGAAAAATGTGGAAATATTGAAAATCTCTTGAAGAGAAAGACTAACCGTTCTCATGTTGTTGGTAGCTCTCTTGGAGTTTCCGCTTTGCAAACTCAAACTTTGCGTCTGGGTCCAGAGCTTTGACTTTCTGATAGCGACAAGAACAAAGACAATTGCTATTAGAACAAAAAAAAAAAAAAAAAGAATCAAACATCAAGCATTTATTAACCCACACACTCACATCTTGTTGAGACACAGCAAGTTTCCGCTTTTGCTCAGTAACAACAATCGGTTTTCTTTGGATCGCAAGTACCATTTGTTCTCTACTTTGCTTTGGTTGTCTTCTAGGCTCATCAAAAACGGTGGCTGAGTGCTTCATAGGTCTAACCTCAACTTCTTTTCTCCTCATCTGTTGATCCTTGTTGTACCCCCCAACCACATTGCCTACATTAGTACGCTCGGCTCTCCTCATCGTGCTACTTTGCAATTTTCTTTCATGTCTGGACTCCACACTGCGACGAGGATCTGAAAAGATCCCAGGGGGATTCACCACAGTGATTGTCAACATATAGGAAGAGTTTCAAGTAGAGAACAGAGTACCAAAGAGTATACTAACTCACTTCCATCGCAGTCCAAGCAATCTAAGATCTTCAAGTGGCCCAAGATATTAAGAAACAAAACGAGAAAGGAAACTTGTCAGGATAACATTTCATTTATGCCCAAAATAAAATATGACGGGAGGGAAAGATATGTTTATAGACCTGAGAGAGTTCAAATCCACTAGATTCAGGAGCAAAGATATCTAAATCATGCGGAGGAGAAGGAAATGCTATTTCTTCATCAACTACTGAAAAATTTGCAGACTCTGGCGTCCCTTCAACATCTGCATTAGCCAAGTATTATGAACCTTTGACAAAAACCTGCTCGCAATGACTAAGGAACATGAAGAGAGAGCTATTACCAGCAGTTTCCTTCGGGGTGTTCATCCATTGGTCCACCAGCTCCTTCCACTCTCTGCGCATCCCATATATAAAAACACAATACTTATATTCGGGAGCCAGAAAGTGCGAAAGAGTAAACGTTCAAAGTAATTCAACAAGCACAAGAGCAGCTCCCTAATGATCAACCGATGCCAGTCTAGTGACATTTTGACGATTTAGACATCTTTAAGGAAGCTACAAGGCAGCTGGTTTGCATCCGATTCGAAACATGGAGTTGATTCTCTTGGAATCTTTTACCAAATTTAATGCACATTACACATGGGAGAGTATTCGCACAAGGAAACTAAACACACAATAAGAAAGATCAAACTCGTACGCGAAAAGAGTCTTTGCAAGTTTGCTAATCTTATTGGAACTATGTCTCCTCAAGCCATTAACAGCCTTTCCGACTTCAGTATCCTGCAAGAATGCAAACCCTTAAATCACTCCATTACCTCCAAAATCTCGATCGGAATCAGGATTCTACTACCAAAATCATACATTATCAAAACAGGGCCAGAAGCAAACCTTAAGTATGACCACACTCATAGACATCGACTCCAGCTTTCTCAGGGATTCGAGTAACACAGAACTTGGCTGCAAAAAGATGACAGGAACCAAAAACCCAGACAGTCAAAATCAAGATTCCATTCCTCCAAACTCTAAACTAAACGATGAATAAGCACAATTTTTGAGGCAAAGAGATAATACCCCATCTTCTTTGTTCAACAAGATATCTTTGATCCTCATGACCTCATCACTCAAGGCTTCAGCTTCTCCGTAAGTGTGATTGCTAACATCATCCGTCGCAACCCCAGAACCATCCCTATCGCCGCCACCAGCCCTACGGCAATGGTTGGCCTCTTCTTCTCCGGCTATCGACAGCTCGAGGTGGTCACATCCGATGAAGCGGCTCACTTTACAAGAGAAGAGAAGCTCGGCGATTCTGTCTCTCCTGGATTTGAACTCCTTCGGGCAATCTGCGGCAGCCACCATTATCGCATGATCGATGATCCCAAAAATATCAGAATCTCCTCGCCGGAAATAGTCCCTCCAGTTATCCAACGAAGCCGATAGTTTCATTTTTGTCGTCTGTAAAAGTGCGAGAAATCGATTCTAAAACCCAATTTTCTCGATCTGAAACCCTATTTCTACTTTTAAATCTTATGGATTCTGGAAACTAACGAAATCTCAATCGACAAGAAACTCAGAGAAAGCTGAATTTTCCCGTCGAACAGAGACAGAAGATAGATCGATGTTTCTGTTTACAATTCCCGGAGATTTTCGGGAGAATGAAGATTCGATTAGTGATTCAATCAGAGAAACACCTCGAAAACAAAACACACTCCCAGGAATGTCAATGCATTATCAAAAATTGAACAGCAAATCTAGGTTTTCCGATCAGAAGAATCGATATGGATCATCACAAAATCGGTTTAGCAATTCCGCAGAGTCTTTTTCCTCTGCTGTTAATTATTTTCCCCTGAGAATCTGACAAAACTCTTGCAGAAAGTCCACAAGAACATTCCCGAGAAAATTAAAGATATACTAAAAGAGTTTTTAAGCCAAATTTAAGAGAACACACAGGAAGACGGGTAGACCCGAGAGAATAAAAAAACAAAAACACACACATACACACAACTTGGAACAGCTTAACGTTACCTTTTCACTGTGTAAAACCCACAAATTCAAGTCAGCAAGAAAGTCCTATATTATTGTGATTTGTGAAGTTGAGAGATATAAGGTTTACTATTTGTATACTAGAATTTGACCCAAAAAGTATACTATATATACTAGATAAATTTTCCGTAATTTTAAATAGTTTAGTTTCCGTTATTTTTGAATTATTGATGTTATTTTTAAATAAATAATAGCTTGAAATATATCATGTATTTTATTAAGTTTTTTTGTAATTTATCAATATATTCTTATTAATTGTACGATATATAACTAAATATATATTTATGATTCATGAATAAAATAATTATTTAGTTATTTATAAATAAAATTGTAATGTGTGTTTTTTTATTAAAAATGACACATGAGAATAAAAGTGACACATCTCCTAAAAATTAAATGGGATATTCATCTTTACAAATTAGGATATTTCCTTTGACTACTTGAAATTTTAAATTATTTACCATTGGTAGTAGTACAAATAAGTTTCCTTGTCTACTTGAAAAGTTAAATTATTTACTATTGGAAGTAGTACAAATAAGTTGAATTGAGTCTTGCCAAAATTAATTTTTTAGATGACAAATAGTTTATTTTCGGATGAAATAAATAAAAAAATTGACGGTATTTTAGACAAAATTTTTTTTTTCAATTATAGTGCTAAAAATGAAAATTTTCATATCTATTGATTTTCGTTTTTTTTTATCAAATGTTTGGTTTTAAAATTGATAATTTTCTTACAAAAATTCAAGAAATAAAACTCTAACAAATATAGATATGTCCAAATTTAAATACTACTGTATTAATTTTGTTCAAGATTTATGGGGATAAGCAAAACAAAAATAAAATTTTGGCAAAATGACATGTTATATGGTAAAATTAGAGGGTATATTAATTATGAACAAAATTATTTATGTCCTCGCTTTTACACATTGACGCGCAAATAATATTTGATTTCACATATAAATATTTGAATTTCTTATATAAATTCCATAATGAATGAAACATCTTACTCAAAGAAGTTTTAATCGATTTTCATAATTTTTTTATAAACAAGAAAAGTTAATTATGTAGATCAAAACAATAACCAATTTCATTGGTTTTTTACTTTAGAAGTTTTGGATAAAATGTTATTCTGTGTATGAATATAAAAGAGGATAAAGATAGTTTTTTAATGCCGACAATTTATTTCTTAAATAATACCGACAGTTCAAGCACCTATTTGATAAAAATGTATTTGTTGAAATCTAAATTTTAAAGATAAACCGTATTGTGTGAAAATATTATGAAAAATGCAACTATATTTTATGTATATGAATGATATTCTATATTCATTTGAATTTTTATTAAAAGTATTATTTTATCAAATTGAATATTATTTCAAAAAACATATTTGTAATAATATAAATTTCATTAGTACAAATGATTTATGTCGAAGTTATGTATCAGTCTTCGAAAGTATTGTTTTTTTTTTTTTTTTTTTGATAACCGTCTTCGAAAGTATTGTTCATCGTCTTATAAATACATTTCATTTTTTACTATTATTATGAAGTAATCATTGACATCTCAATTTATTAACCAAGTAAATCAAATATTTTTTTTAAATAAAAATTACCACTAAATAATATTGTTTGTACAATTTTTTGTTTGTTTGTTTGTTGTTGTATATTTCCACTAAATTTCGTGGTTTGAATTTTAAGATACTTTGACTCTTTGTACAGCATCCGCCACATGTTCCCCTTACAGAAGCTGTCTTTCATCTTCCTTCGTCAAAGTCATCCTCGACTCTGTTTTACGTAAATGACTTTTCGTCTTCTTCCAGAAGTTTCATTTCTTCGATTTTAAGCTTCTCCCGTACTTGGAGATTCACGAGTTTTTCGGTCGATTCATTTTATTCAGGTAAGCGATGTTTGATTCACTAATCACAAGTTATCGTTTATGCTCCATAGCTAAATCTTTGATCTAGGATCTTATTTCTGCATAATTTGGATCTACTAGGTTCTCTAATCGATTTATTGTCTTTAACCCAGTTCGAAACATCAATTGGGGTATCTGAAATTTTAATTAATAGATCGTGAAATTGATCAGCTTCTATAGTTTATTTTTTGTTGTTCTATAATCAGATTCTATATAGCTTAGTTTCACGATTTATGATTCGATTTGCCTTTTTTGTTGTATTTCTTTTTATTATGTCTGAAGTCGCTTAAGTAGCTGTAAACTCGATTCTGTAGCGTGCTTTATAGTAGAGAGAAATAGTAGTATGACTATGAATCAGATTCTTGAGAAAATTACATTACAAGCAGCTTGGAAAATTTTATTGCGTTTTCTTGATCTGTTATGTTTCTGTTTTTCAATACACATGGGTGTAGTGTTTTGTGCATCTTTCAAATTCTGCTTCTAGTGTTTGAATTTCAGATTTGGGCAAGTTGTTTAGAGCTTATCTTTAATTCTAAAACGGATAAGTTTTATTATTTATTACCAAAAAAATTCCGTGTTTTTGGCTCATAATCTCTTTCTTTGATGCGGATGCCAGATTGGAAGGTCATTGACAATGCTTTGATGAGAAAATCTTTTCATCTTTTGGTCTGAAAGATCCTTGAAAATGCTTTGACGAGAAGAATCTCTTTTTTTTTTTTTTTTGAAAGATCCATGACTAGCCGAAAAAACACACATTGGTGTAATACTTGTAGACGAGGAATTCGTCTTCAAGAAGAAGGCATAAGAGGAGGAGGAGGAGGAGGAGGAGCTTGCATTCACTGTGGTAACACCTTTCTTGAAAGGCTCTATGAGAATGTTGAACTAAGCCCTTTTGATTTTTTCGGATTAGCCATTGAAGAAGCTCGTAACCGTGGCGGCAACAACAGAAGATCGATTCTTGAAAACCAATTAAGTTTTCAAGAGTTGTTTAACCGGCTCTCAGCACAAGACCGGCGTGGTCCTCCTCCAGCTTCACCAACCGCGATTAACTCAATGCAAAGAATCAAAATCAGTAAGAAACATATCGGCTTAGATCCGTATTGCCCGGTTTGCCAAGACCGGTTTGAAACCGGATCGGTAGCAAGAAAGATGCCGTGTAAACATATCTACCATTCGGAGTGTATAGTCCCGTGGCTAGTCCAGCGTAATTCTTGTCCAGTCTGTCGCAAAGAACTGCCGCAAGACCGGAATAATGGCTGGAAAAATCCGCTGTTGTATCTGTGGCCGTTCAGCTCCTCGGGTTCGGCCTCAAACCACAATGGATCAGCCTTTCATTGAAGGATTTTGTCTCAGTCCATGTAAGTGCAACATAGTATAATTTATCTTTGTTCTTTATGTTGTTGATGTACGAAGGGATGTATGTACAAAGGGTTTTGTAGCTCACTACGATTTGTTCTTTTTAATGTAATGTATAAAATATTAATTATTTTGTATCAAAATTTGAAAGCATAATGTTGCTGCTAGTGTGTCACTAGTGAATATTATTAACTACACTATTTGTATTGGCCATTTTATTCCACAATGTCACGGGCCTAAATCGGAATTTTCTTTAACAAATATTAGGATAAATCTAATTTGTTGGAATATCAGTATTTATAGAATTTTATCCAATCGTCACCGGTAGTTCGAACTCTTCAACACTCATCTGTCGGTGGTCTCACCCACACGACCAAACCCTACATTTCTTTCCCAAGTTGAATAAAAATTACAATTTATTATAATTAATACTCCTAGAGTTAAATTAAATATAGAGAAGGAAACGAAGTGAGTTAAGAAAATATGGAAATAAAGCGAGTTAGGAAAATATATATATGGTTGTTCGATAATGGTAATACAGAGAAAACCCTCAGATACGCAATCCTTTTTTTTTTTTTTTTTTTTGTCTCATTTCTGAAAATAAAATCAAATATAATAATAATTTATAATCGGAAATCGGAAAATTCACTTCACTCTCTCCGTTTTCTTTCTTTGTTTTTAAAATCAAGCCTTCTACTCTGTAAGGAATCAAGAAGAAAGCCTTCTTCTCTGTACCCTTTTTGTGAGATTTCTTCATTTCCTGGATTTGGGGGATTTGTCAGCTCTCGTTCTCAATCTGGTGAATTAGGGTTTTTGTTGAGCTGCGGAAGCTAAATGATGGGTGTACCCACCGAATGGGAGGGTGGGCTTTCTCCTTGTTGTAGATTTTCTCGTTGCTATGGCCTCTTTTGCTGAAACCTTAGCTGCTTTGTCATGGGTAAAACCGAGGATGATGCCAACCTCCGCGCTGGCGACGAAGCTGTCGGCGATTCGACGGAGAGGAATGCTCGGTGTGGCTGCTGCGAATGGATCTCAGGCTTCGTTGGGTGCAAATGTTTCTTCGTGCTGCTTCTCTCCGTCTCCTTGTTTCTTTCGGCTTTGTTTTTGTTGCTTCCGTTTCCCATGGATCGAGAGGATTCGAATCTCGATCCCAGATTTAGAGGTAATTTCCGAATTCGTGCAAAAATGTCAATTCTGTGCTAACAAACGATGTGTCCTGTATTTGGTTATTCCTCTTTCTCGCTTGTTTCGCCTGTTCTCTCGGGAAATTTTTTAGCTGCCTAGCTTTGTTCTACTGAGAAAATTTCCTATTTGGCCAATGAATTCACTCTAGCTCCAACACTTATTTGGGTAATTGGGTCTATGTTTCACCATCCGTGTCCTGAAATTGGTAATTACTAATTGCAAAGCTATTTTGGGAATTAGATTTGACCGTAATTCATACTTAAATGTCAGGGAAGAGTCAAAACTGCTTCCTCTTTCAAGCTTTGAGATAGGAAAATGGATTGTATTCATCAATTATTTGTTAACCTATCTTAAAAGCCTCTTAGCTGACTCATGAGGTGTTTTGGTTCCAAAGTTGAATAGTGATATGATTATTTGCATAGATTAGAGTTACTTGTTTAAGCGATTTGAGATTTTGGTACAAATTTTCTAATGATGCATTTTAAGTAGAAGCTGTTGGTTATTGACATAGTAGTGATGCGTGTTCATATCTCAGTTTTTTTTCATCAAGAGTTCTTAGTTTAGTGACTCAGTCTTGACTTTCACTCGAGATACCTGTAAATTTTACATGACTAATGAACATAAGACATCTTCTTATAACTAGGACTAATGAGATAATAATCAATGCTGATTTTTATGTTCTCGTCCACCATTTTTTAGGTCATGGATACGGTTATTGATATCACTATTAGAATATTGGTTCCTTCTTGTTAAGTATTTCTCACACTTAGCACGATATGCGTTCACTATTGATGCAGGTCATGCTATAGTAGCGAGTTTTAGCATCAATAGACCAGCTTCTTTTCTTAATGAAAATTTTGCGCAGCTTCAGAATGACATCTTTCAAGAGATGAGCTACACTTCCATCCATGTACGATGTTTCATCTTTTTCTTAACCCTTTTTATAATTTCTGATTCCAATTATCATTTCGTTTCTCTTCTGATACAACTTGGTTCAAATGACTCAACAGGTAACTATCCTGGCTTTTGATCCGTCAGATGGATTGAACATAACAAAGGTTGTGTTTGGAATTGACCATGATACGGGACACCCAGAAATATTGCCTCTGTCCTTGAGTACAATCAAAGAGATGTTCGAATCAGTGCTCATAAATCAATCCACTCTTCAGCTTACCAAATCCTTGTTTGGGGAAACCTTCCTTTTCGAAGTGCTAAAGTTTCCAGGAGGAATCACTGTGATTCCACCGCAAAGTGTTTTCCCTCTGCAGAAATTCAAGATTGTTTTCAACTTTACCCTAAACTACTCTATTCATCAGATTCAGATAAACTTCAATACCCTTGATATTCAACTAAAGAATGGCCTGAATCTTGCACCATACGAGGTTTGTCATTTCTACCACAATATTTCCTTTTCTAAATTTTTCAATCATGTTGAAGTTTATGCATACATTAGTAATTGTTATTGCGTTGAGTTAGATTGTTCTTATCATGGATTTTGTCTGAATGCAGAATTTGTATGTAAGCTTATCAAACTCAGAGGGTTCCACCGTGTCTCCCCCTACAACTGTTCACTCGTCAGTTTTGCTAAGAGTCGGGACATCAAATTCAAGCCCAAGGTTGAAACAACTGACTGATACCATCACAGGTTCACGCTCAAAAAACCTCGGCCTGAATAATACCATATTTGGTAAGGTTAAGCAAGTTCGTCTATCGTCTTCCTTGCCAAACAACAGTGATAGTAGCACCAAATCTCCATCACCCTCATCTCTTCCCCATTCCAACCACCACCACCACCACCATCATCATCATCACCACCACCACCACAACCATCATCATCACCACCACCACCACCACCACCATCATCTTAGCCCGAATATGGCTCCCAAGATTTCACCAGTGGCCTCTCCTGTTCCTCAGAGAAGCCCTAGAAGACATCCATTAGCACCTCCACCATGCAACTCAGGGAATAGAAGAGGACACAGAGTACATTTCAAGGATAAGCACTTGCATTTCTCATCTACACCTTCCTCCGCTCCTTCTCCTTCTCCTGCATCACATCGTTCTCCTCGCTATTCTGCTCGGCAACCACATCATCAGCTGCACTCACCGGCCCCGATTCCTGCAGCCAAGACTCATATAGTTCCAATCTCTGCCCCTCTACCACATGTGGTGTTTGCCCATGCAGCTCAACCACCCAAAACCAAACCAAGCGAACAGCACGCAAACGAAGTTGCTCATCCTCAACCGCAGTCCTCTTCATGTAAGTTGTTAGTTAAACAAGTCATCCAATCTTCCATCACAGAGTACCAACTCTAATCAAGAGGCTTTTTCTTTTTGTTTTTGTCTGCAGCTAATTTGAATTTACCAGCTATGCCATGGATTGTTCTAATCATGCTGATAGCGGCCAGGCTTCGTGAATAACGACATTTACATGTCTAGTAAACTGTATCAAAACCTCCCCCTCTCCTTCAACCCAACACTCAAGAACATAAGTGTATAAAAATGAATTCATATGGAAACTAGAAACAAAAAAGGAAGAGTTGTTATAGAATGTTGCTGCACAAAAGGGTGCAGCCTTCTACTTGATATCCCAATTGAACATATGCTCTTAAGAGCTTCGTTGTATATTATATCTTCTAAAAGAGAATGTTCAGTAGTCGTCGAATGAATTTTCAGGCCTAAAACCACCGTCAGTCACAGGCATTGCCCAATGTGAAAGCAAGGATTTCACTTTATGGTTAAGTTAAAATTAAAATTCAAAACCTTAAAACATTGAGTTTTACAACACACGGGGAAAAAAAGGTCGTAAGGTCTATGTATAAACAAGTCAATGTTCGTCTACTTTGGGTCAGGATGAGTATTAAACGACCTAGTCGGATCAGGTGGCCACGAGATGGAGACCTGACCGGGGAAGAACGCATGAGTAGGTAACGTACTTGACACTGTCGAGAAGCACCACCACGAAGATCCGGGAAAGTGATTTCGGGTTTGGGGGCCTGACTCTGTCGGTTTCCGAGTCAACGATCTCTCTTGGATCAAGCAACACTGAGACAACCATGGAGGATGATGACGTGGGTTTGTTGTTAGTGTTCCCATGGAAGCTCTTGTTTTGAGCGTCTTTGGTCGGCTGGGCTTCGGTGATGTTCAGCTCAGACGCCACAAGTGAAACCGGAAGCCCCTCGAGAATTCTCCTGTTCTTCATTCTCTTGTCGTGGGTGGTGACATTTTGGAGATGCTCCCGTGTAATGTTGGAGACTGATGATGGGACTATACCACCAGGAGCAATATCAAACTGGAAAACCTCGGTGCACATGCTGTAATCCATTAGCGTCCCTGCAAGAGAATGCAGTAAAGAGTTACATCCCGATTATTCCATTTCGTACAACTACACAGAGCTCAAGAATTACCTGAGCCACCTTCATGAAACCACTGGTGAAGTCTTTTCCCCTCGGCCGAACCAGGAGAGAGAGCCTTGGAATGTGGAAGCATTGCCCCATTTCCTCTGACCTCAGGGACAGCTAATGCAGAAGACAGGGCACCCGGAATTGTCGAATCGGGTTCTTTGCTTTTTATGGTTTCAGAGATATTCTTCTTCGCGAAAGCCGTAGCTTTCTCGCTCACCAAAACAGAGTGAATGATCAAGTTCCCGTCGATCTTTACAAGCCCATCGTTTCTTGGGACATAGAGAGAAGCAAAGAGAGGCTCACTGGCATTGCTCAATGACCTTGGTCGTCCCTCTACTTTGGGATGAGCATTATAATCTACTCCTCCACAACTATCTCTCTCACCATGACTCCTCCTACTAGAATGGATATTTCCTTCAGATATTCCACTTTCTCTTCTAACATCAGATCCATCGCCAACCATTAGAACCTTTCCCTTATGTTCTTCATAATACCGACGACCCTCATAATTAGTCAAACCGCCAAAGCTTCCACTCTCTCCTCCATAGTTTACATGCATAAACGGAACCAACGTACCAAACAAGAAGATAAAGAAGAGAATTCCAATAAAACTAATACTAGCAACCTTCTTGAGCTTGCTTTTGCCCTCATTCTTCTTACTCTCTGCCTTCTTTGGCCTACAACCCGAGACAGGCTTAGGATTCAATTTAGGAATGGGAACCAATGGAGTCTGTGATCCATAAGCTCTGACTGGATACGGCGGATACGGCATCCATTGATACGGTAATGGCGGTGCAGCCATATAAGGATTCATTGGAGGAGCACCAGAAGCAGCAGCCATCTGCTGCCTTAGCGCTGCATTCTCGGCCATAACATATGAAATCTTACCATTCAATTCGGCAATGGTGGCATTCATACTCTTCACTTTTCCTTGAAGCTCCTCAAGGCGTTGCTTCTTCCTCAGCCTCGAAAGCTGAGCGCTTTCACGGTTCCTGATCATCTTCGCCTTCTTCTTGTCATCATCCTCTTCGATTGTAGCGGCTGGTTTATCATCGGACTTTTGGTACTTGAAGCTCCTATATTCGCCTCCGGAGTCTCCCTTTTCCTTCTTCCTCTTGCTGACAGAAGATTTCTGGTGAACCCCTAGATTGCTCGAATCAGGGGAGGATAACACGTCAACGATGTCGCAAGCACCGGATACAAAAGTCTTCGAGCCTTGAGATGACACCTGAGAATGAACAGAATCAGATCGCCCTTCTGAGCCTCTATCGCCGTTCCTGTTTTTCGATGAATCCAAACTCGCATGATTTCCGATCGCCTCTGGGCTCTGATCTCCAGAGCTCCCAAGCTCCTCTGCCGCGGGTTCCGCGTCGAAGGTGAAGTTGAAGAAATCATCGGAATCATCAAATGGGAAATCGAAATCCGCAAAATCCCCGTTCTCATCGTCGAGTAAGAAGTTGAGATCGGAGATCGGGTGTTCCATTGAAATCGGATCAGAAGCAGATAGGAAAAGAGGATCTAGCGGTGGAATAGGGATCATATCGGAATCCAATAGCATGTTAGGGTTCAGATTAGGCATCTCCGGCGGGTGAGCAATCACGGACGTGGATCCCGTCATCACGGAGGGTTGAATTTTCTCTCTCGCTTCGCTTCTCAATTTTTCCACACGTTTATAAACTTTGGAAAAAGACCAACGTTGACGAACTATACATTAAATGGGTAAACACCTCCACGCGCATCCGGCGCGCGTGTACATCAAAGTCAGTACACGAGTTGTCGAGTTTGTTTTTACACGTGCGTTTTGTGCGACCAAAAGTGTTCTTGAGAGAGTAAGAACTACTTCCTATCTTTCATAAAAAATGTCATTTTGACACGTTTTACACATATTAAGAAAAATATTAAAAATTCTATATTACTCCTTATTAATACATTAAACAATCTTTCTCTCTAATTAATACACTAAAACAATAAAGTTAAAATTAGATTTTTGTTCAAAATTATGCATTGAAAATATAAAATGACACTTTTTGTAAAACAAAAATAAAACCTCCAAACGACACTCTTTATGAAACGGAGGGAATATTTGCTTGTTGTTTGGAGTAAGAAATTAATTGTGATGGCTAGTACTCCCTCCGTTTTATATTACTTGTCGTTCTAGGTTGTTTTACGTAAATTAATAAAACAATTCAATTTTCTGTTTTACCTCTCATTAATGTATTATATACTATAATCACACTAATTAATAAGCTAAAGAAGTATGAATAAAAGTAGAAATATTATCAAACGTTTGCATTGAAAACATAAAACGACTTATAATATAAAACAAAAATTAAATTATAAAACGACAAGGAATATGAAACAGATGGAGTAATAGATAAATTTCAAAATCCAATAAATGTGAAGTTTAGCTTTTCTTTTATGTTGATGATATTTCATCAAACAAATTGTTATCTGTATGTATTTTTTGTTTTTTTTAAGTTTAGTTATCAAATAATTTTGTTGTATTATAGATGAAATTGGAAAAGTCATTTTCTAATAAATGAAAACATAAATATAACATAATCGGTGGGGTAATTTTCATTTTGAAAAGCCAACTAATCATTGTTTGAGACGCACAAGATTCATATGGCATCTCAACTTTCGGCAACCGAACTAATCAGGCGAGCCACGTGACTCACACGCGGAGGTGGTCACGTTCTATCAAGTATCAACAGCTAAAGACTATGAAAAAGTTAATAGCAGTAAGTGATGTTTTAAATTATACTTAACTCACGTTAAACAATCAAGTCGATCCCAAATTATATTCATTATTTTATATGCCGTTTACATTCATTAGCAAATTGCTCTGTAAATGGTGTATTAAAATCTATAAAAAGCCACTGACATTCTTAACGTGTCCACCAGTTCAAGCCAAAAGTTTTAGCTATATATATATCTCTATAATATTATTTAAGAAGATATTTTTGAAAATAAACTTTATTTTGTAAATTATTACATGAAATGTCATTATAAATAACAAAAAATAATTGAAATAAGAAAAGATATAATAGTATTTTAAAATTATTGATTAGAATATGAAAAATATATATTTTGCATTAATTGTTATTTATTATTTAATTTCTTAATTATTTTTAATACTATATATTTTAAAATTTTAATCAATCCATATATATTCAAAGAAAAAAAATATATTCAAAAATTTGCTATATATTTCACTATAATTTATTATATTTTATTTGAATATATATCAAAATAAAAGTTGAAAAATATTTTACTAATTTTATAAAAAAGTTAGACATAAGAAAACTATATTTTTTTAACAGTTCGTAAACTAACTACAAAAACCAGAGTCATATAACAATGCATATTAAAGTTAGTTCACTGCAAAACGGGTTAAATAGACAAATTATTACAAATTGACAGCTTTATCTATAATCATTAGTTAGCCATATTATAAAATTCAGATAAAAACAATTTTCTTAAATTTCAAAACAATTTTCTTAAAAAAAATTACTCCACGCTAATTATAGCGCGGGTTAAGTCATAGTGAAGTAAACATTTACCACTCGGTACAAACCAAGGAAAATATCATATTTATTATAAGTCTACTTTGTCAAAGATAATGGTGCATGATAGATGAATTTAGATGGACGTGCATGTAATTATATATGATCTTTGGCCTTATATGACTTTTTGAAACATATAGATATGATAAGTGCATCTTTCCTAGTAGATGATGCAACTAGTGTTCTGGACAAAAATTGAACATGTGTTTCTTTATTGATTTGGTATATATGACTTTATAGTAACCCCCAGAAAGGCACAAGATTGCAGATATATTGAGTTAGATAAGCTTCTTTTTGAGGAAGAAGCGTTTGAGATGCCAAACTTGAAAAAGTGAAACGACAAGGGAGAGTCCTAAAGACATATAGCTAAGCTGCGCAACCCTCTTGTTAGTCTTCTCGTTTATTTCCCTCATAGATGCTTCCCTGCACCATTTTTTTACTTCTTATAATTAGGGGGGGGGGGGGGGGGGGGNGGGGGGGGGGGGAGATCTTAATTATATCAAGAAAGAGAGACAAGAATATTCATAAAAAAAAAAAAGAGAGAGAGAGAGATAAGAGTTTTGAAATTCAAATTACATACAAAATTGAGATGATGGTAAAATAACCTGAATCTTAGATAGAGAATGTCTGCCCTAATTGCACCAACGCGTTCTGTAGATTTTCGAAGCTCAAGCTCCACACCCTGCAAACAATATATTCAACCACATGTGTTTTTGGGGGAAGATTGTATAATATGAATTGGGAATTAATTAAGTAAGGAATATTGCCTCGATCTTTTCTTTCTTAGCAACAGCATCCCAGTCTTTGGCTCCGATACCCATCTTCCAGTCAAGACTGACGATAGCAGTGCTATTGACTGTGTAATGTGTCTGATCGTGATGCATCGACAAACAAGCTAAGTATGTTCCGCTCTCGCTCGTTGTAAAGGCAAACTGACCGTGCGTCTCATTTGTTTTCTTGTACAGTTCCTTCCCGTACGGTGATGTTACCTATAACCAACGCATGACATACAGATTTTATAATTGAGTGCTCTTTCTCTTACTCTACCAATACTAAAAGTTATAGATATCATTTCTATACGCCTCCACTTCTCTATCTCACTAATCACCTGATATATATATAGATTGTTATCAGTTTCAGTCTTCTTAATTAACGGCGGAAAAATAGATTAATTTAACCTGACCCTATAAGATTAACGTACTAAAGACCAGAAGTTTCTTGGTATGAAAAAAATAAGTAAATGGTTGATTAGCTAGCTTTCGTGTGTAACATTGTTGATTTTCGATATCAACTTTGAAATTATCGTTTATCTAAACCTATTTTTCGTCATATGTCTTAATTATTTATCTATTAGAGATTGAGACACAAACACTAGTACTGGTGTCGCTTACCAGATGCTACTCCATAAACCCATAAACCATCCTAAGAACAAATTGATTCCCGGACTAGAAAAGTGAATATTACATGTTTTGCTAAGAAATCCTTCATATATATATATAGAGCCCTTTTATATGCAGTCAAATAAATTTTTTTAAAAGGAGAAAAAAACCCTAAACCGATCAATCGCTAGCACATATAGAAGTGGTGCGCTATATACGAGTAAGCATGAAAATTTACGAAGAATATGAAGTATGGTTGTGAGTAATGATTGGCACATACCCGAATATCAATTGTAGGGCCAAGTCCCACGTTATCCTGGTCGATGCAAAGGTAATCGGCGACGACGACCACGTTAGCTTGGATCTCTTCGGAGACGCATTTCTCGCCGGCACTTGGAACCGTTAACCATATCGCCTCCGTCGCCGGTAAAAGAGAGCCACCGCTTGCGAGGAAAATCAAACCAATGAATAGTAACGGTGATATCGCCATTGTTTTAGAGAGATGAGTTTAAGACGTTAAAATAGCAGAATAGGGCTTTAAGGCAGTGGCGCGTTGCAATGGGGTTAAAGGTTGTTGTTCTCTTTTGTAAGATGTAAGTTGTAACCATTGGTATATGTTTTTTTTATCCAATCAGGAAGGGCCATGTAAGATGTGATGAATCTTTGTTAGTTAACCGCCCTGAGCCGTTTTTGGAGTATTTATACTTAGATGGAAACTGCGTTTGATTTTGACCAGACAATATCATCTCTATACGGAAATAAATTCAACAAAAAGATTTTTCACAATATTTCATTGAGTTTTCTTAAATTATATTTTATTTCTATCTTAAAAAATAAAATCTTTGAAGAGAACTATTTGTTTTTTTAACGTCTCTAAATCTAGAGGATAGCATTCAACGCATAACTATTTTTTAACGTCTCTAAATCTTCAAATTCCATAGAAATCACATTGTGGAATGGCATGGCATGGTAAAGGCGCAACGAGCAAAAGAACAGATTCACAAAGGTTTGGCTTTTCCAAACACTTTGTAATCGTATGTATTGTATCAGATGCCAATCGGATTGGGACGAGAAACCAACGCAAAAGTATTTCAGTATTACATTCATAACTAGAGGCTTTAATTTGGGCTATGCATAATACAATGTGTTTTGGATTACTACGTAGATTGTAAAACATTTGAAATTAACTGCTCAGATTTGATAAAAGATGACAACACGTACGATATCCCACGTTACTTGATGAATTTGTTGTACTTAAAGAGAAAATACCATGTTTTTTGCTATTTCTCATTTCTCACTGGTCAAAGAGTCGGCATGTTGGTATGTAGTGCTAGACATTGGGATGTAAGCTTATGACAGTTTTTTTTTCTTCCCCGGATTGAGTTACCACTTATGAGTTGAGAATGAAAAAACATTGATTAAAACTAACTTATGATTTTATAACATGTTGTTGACAGCAATTAAAGACTCATAAAGCAGTATTAACACCATACCGATCGAGTTGTTCTTCAACAACAACAACAAAAAACACTATACCTAGTTTTAGGACAAAATGTGTATTGGTTTTCAAACATAATCTAATCTAATCGTTTATATTTTGAAAATCATCTCATGTCAGTTTTGAAAAAGCTATATATATATATATATATAGATATATATATCAGTATGTTATTTATAGAGTAAGGATGATATCTTTTGTTGAATCCAGATATAATTTACAATATCTTTTGCACTAGTTTACCTGAATTAACAGTCACCTTGAGAATTACCTTTACACGCCTCTGCTCTCTTGAACGGTGCATTTTTCTTTGACAAATTTCTCCATAACGACTCACCATGAAGAATGATGTGTCACACGAGTCGAGCCACACCAACCCAACGTCTAATAAGAGTATATTTTTATGATTCCACCAAACCAACTTTACAAAACTCACACTTCTCGAAAAATGTCATTTTACATATTCAATTTTCCAAAAGTCTAATCCACACTTATAAATGAATTAAAAAACTCAAAGGCAGCAACTTTCTTTTATTTTCTCCCCACTTGATTGCGAGAGATAAAGGTCGAGAAGGTCTTTTCCTCTCCTTCACCATCATCGTTTCGCCTCTCTCTCTCTATCAGAATGCTCATCAGAAATTATCTCCTTTTTGTTTCATTGATGTGTTTTCTCCTCTAATCTCCGGTGTGAGAGAAGGGCAAAACAAATATCGTGAAGAAGGATTCTCTTAAAGACGCAGGGAGAAAAGGCAGAGGAGAGAGAAGCTACCTATGGCCGCTATGACCGAGAAGGAAGCTATGGTGGATCCTTTTTTGGTCGAGGCTCTCCAGAACCCTCGCCATCGTCTCACCAGTTAGTCAATTTCTCGCAAACCCATGATTCGATTTTTCTTTCTCTGTGTTTCGGTTGATCTGATTTTGGTCATGTCATTCATCGGTAGTTTTCTAGGGTTTCATAGAATTGGGGAATTATGAGTTTCTCTAATTCTCGATCCTTTGTTGGGGACGCTGAATTCAATTTTTCTGGTTTATGGATTTTTTGTGATTAGGGTTTGGTTTTCGTGCTTGAACGATTAGATCGACGACTATTAATTATACCCGTGATTGCTTTATCCCCAAAATCAGAATCACTCGCTCTTTAGCTCAGTCTGAATTCTCATGATTGCGATTGTTTCATCGGCACCATGAACCTTAAAGCTTTAAGTAATCACTCTGTTTTGCATTACATTTCGTCTCATTTGGTCCTCTTTAAGCTCAATATAACATATATAATCATCTTGTCTTCATCTGTCAACACCTTTTTTTTTTCTCCCACTGAAGTTTAATTTCTGTTTCTGGAAAGATTCTCTTCAAATGTGGTTGATGGGGTAGTAAAAAGATTGCCTCTTTTGTTGGTGTATGTTTTAGTTTTGCGGATGGAGCTCGATATTCAGAAGTTCTTTCAAAACCCTGAGCAGCTTCAGTTCGAATTCCGGCCTTTTCCAACATCTTACCTGCGTCTTGCTGCACATCGAGTTGCTCAGCATTATGGACTAGTGACCATGGCTTTGGACAATGGTAGTGGTGCAGGAGATGGATCCGAGAACAGGATCCTGGTAACGAAAACAGCGGAAAGTAGATTTCCTTATGTCTGCTTATCCGAAATTTCTGTTAAGCAACCTGAGAATGGTAAACCTGAGGGTTTCAAAATCGCAATCAAGCCTAGACCCAAAAGAGGATCTGGTTGTGGAGGTAGCGGATCAGGAGTACAACAGAATCTTCTGAGAAGCGTTGAGGAGAGAAAAGAAGAGTATGACAAAGCCCGGGCTCGGATCTTTAACAGCCCGAGCAGTTCCGACTCCGAAGATTCTTCATCACTACGAGCTCCTCTTCCTCTTGAAGGGAGAAACACATGTGTAAACCGAAATGAGACTGAAGTGGCGGTCAGTAATAATCCTGTGGATGCTGGTACTCGAGAATCTGGACGGACTTCTCGAGTAGCCATTATCAGAGATAGAGAGAAAGATCGATATGACCCGGATTATGACAGGAGCTATGACAGGTATGTCGTGGATCCTGCCTACAGGTAAACCTTTCCATCTCTTAATAGGTCGACATTCAAGAAAACTAATTGGTGTTCGCCCTGCAAAAAGTTAGATCTTTTTTTCTTGTGGTAATGTTTGTAGGTACGTTAGGGTTATGCCATCTGGCCAAAGCTTCAATCCGATGCCAATTCACATTCCGTTTCATGACGGGGTTTTCCCGCAGATGCCAAGAGGTCATCAAGTTAATCTAAACTACGGGCATCCGCTAAACCCGGCTTTGAGTCCCTTTACTAATAACGCGGTTGCTTATACACCATGGCCAAACCCACCCGCTATGAACTATGCGCAGTCATTGAACGGTCCGGACACAAATCTTTTCAGGTTGCTCATACTAAACTGTTGGTGTTGTTTTCGCCTTTTGACTATCCCTCATATCCATTGCTTACTCGTCTTTTCCCTGCAGGCATCCTTCTGCAAGCAATCCCTGACGACAAGTAGTGTTTCGAGTACTTCAATGTCTGTATGAGAAAACAGATTCTATAGATATTAGCCTTTAGGAGCTTTCTGTTCTGTTCCGAACAATGGCTGCTTCTATCTTATATAACAAACATCTACTCTCTTATTTTTTTCTTAATTATATTACTATCGAACTTTGCATGAACCCCTAAACGATACTTAAAACCAATCTATGATGATGGCGTTTTCTCTTTTTGGTGAGCCAAAATGTTCAAAAGAAATATCTGATTCTTACATGAATTCTCTTTTTTGGGTGGAAAGATTCTCTTGTGTTTCTAAAGATAAAGAATGTTCACATTTGTTTTTTTTTTTTGTACATATAAAATATGAGGTGGTGGAGACTCGGAGGGTCCTTTTCTAATTTTCGAGAGAGAGACAAGTAGTTTCCCAAATTTCCTAAACGAATAATCAATCACTCCAAAACTCTTTTGACTGTTGGTCTCAAATCACAAGATCGGATTATGAATCATCAATCGATATTATAATTTAAGATTGGATTTAGACTTATGGGAAGAAAAAAAATCCAATCAAGGTTTGGTCACTAAATGAGCTTTTAGATAATTTGGTCAAAATAATGACGAATAAGAGAAACTGGATAGAACGAAACCGAAATACACACTCTTTATGTGAATAACCGTAAAAGATGTTTTGATTGACGAGTCCAACAAATTTATTTCTGAAGAAAAACCCAAAGGATCTATACAATGTTTAATCATTTTAAAAGAAAAATAAAACCAAAGGAGATCAGGACATGCCAGCTATGAACCCACCACCATTGCTTTAAATCATGAGTCCTCTCCCAAATAATTTAACTTTCATTATGTAGCAAAAAAAAAGGAAAAACTATCGAAATACTTTTATTGGGTTTGGTCCCTTCAATGATCCCATAGGCATTTGCATATATGCTACTTTATAAATTTGGTGGTAAAATAAGTTTGGTATGATTAGGGAAGTGAGAGCATCAGATCCTGGATTCTGATTCTGCCTCACATGCATTGTCTCTTTTGCTTATTGGTTGCTTCATGTCATTTGTAAACTGTTCTATTGCATCTCCATCATCATTATTATTGGTCAATCACACATACATAAATATCTTCTCCAATATAACACATTTTTTTATGGTTACTAAATTATCAGTGTTCAGATTATATCACCAGCTTGATTCTTGTAATCTAAACCTTAGATGATGCATAGTAAGAAAAAAAAGAGGTATGAACAGTTTTAGTAGCTGCAATATACTTTTATGAGAATTTCAGTGTAAAAGCTCGTTCTCTGTTATCTGCTCGTTTCCCTCTTAGTGCTCCCTGTCTTGCAGCCCAGCCGATTTGTTGTCTCAATAAGAGGAGCATCCTCGTCTACATAATCTCCCTCATCTTCTTTGTCCGAGCCGCCACTGATAGATTCATCCAAGGTCAATGTCCCTTGGACAGTTTGGAACTCCAATCATAAGCTCAATGCTCGTGTTTCCAAATGCTTTTGAGGACTTGAGAATTGTAATCGTAGATACGAACATATTGGATGTTATGTTGATTGATCAATTGAACAACTTTTTCCGGTGTCGGAAGATCATCGGCGCTTCGTCCGTAACAAACTCTGACCTTGCCACCGTAGCAACAACCTGCAAGAAAATTGGGGAAAAAAAAAGACGGAATCATTTGGTTTTTGTCTGATCAAATTTGCCTTTTGGAATTCGATTAGAAATCAACGATACATAAATAGGAATGAGGTTTCAAAGAGCTACAATTGTACAGAAGCTCAAGTTCTATAATACAGGAAAGTAATGAAATCTATCAAATTTCTATTGGAAAATGAATGGAATCTAACGAATGTTAAGCAGAAAAGAGTCTCGGAAAGCTCTTTGAAGTGGAGTATCATTTGTTTAATGCCTCTAGTGAATAATAGAGAGAGAGAGGAAAGAGAGGTAAACCAGAAGCAGAGAAGACCACTATTTTTTTTTGCCGCCAATGACTCATGCCGTCTTGTATCTTACAGCCATCTAAATCTGAGAGATCACACACCTTTTTGCGGCTCGTTATCTCTTCAACCAATTTGAGCTCATGTTGGATGAAATTGATCGCGGCCGCGAGAAACTTCAAGAGCCTGAAAATTCACCATCTCTCCGCACCCTAGCGATCAATTTCATCCAACACTAGTTATTGTTGGTACCGAGTTTAGCATTTTCCGGTTTAGCTCGGTTTGAATCGAGATCGGCTTAATCAATCCCGGTTTACGTTAATCGAACCGAGATGAGCTATTGTTGGTACCTAATTGCTAGGGTGCGGAGAAATGGTACATTTTCAGACTCTTGAAGTTTCTCGCGGCCGTGATCAATTTCATCCAACATTTTCAGGCTATAGTACGGAGAGATGGTGCATTTTATATAGGGCAGCAAAAATGTTATGGAAATTGAAATGTGTAGCTGTTGTGCATTATTACCAACTTTTTTGTCATTAACTTTAGCTACTACTCTAGTCCACAAGTTGATCAAAGTGTTCATGACTTTGCACAAGCCAATAGCCAACTTTTCATGACAAAACCCAAGAATCAAGCTAATAGCTTGCTTTGAAAGTTTTCTGGTTGTTATTTTATTTAAGAAATTTAACAACAAAATAGCCTAGTAATATAGTAGATTTTGGATACATGTACAAATAATATCGAGCAATAGATATTGGATATAGACAAATACAAATTCAGACTATTTAAAAACATATCAGTTTAAATCGTGAAATAATGTGATAGTGAAAAACCAATCTCAAAAAACAACCGAAATGAAATATTTTACCGGAGGTGTTAAATATCTTGGGGTCATAAAGAGGAGGAAACAAAAATAAATAATGAGATTCTTTAAAAAGATTCGGTGACGAATAAATAACATTAAATGGAACTGAAATTTTAGTTTACATATTTGGTTGAATTTGGGAGGAGGAAGTGCGTAGTGGATATGACATCACCAAATTTGGAAGCAAAGTTGATTTTTAAAAGTTTCCTTGATTCGAAGAGAAAGTTTTGGTCTTCTGATGTTCCTCGAAAAAGCGAAACACACATAAAAGTCTGTACGAGCAATAGTATCCGCAGTTTGATGGACCCACACCAATGAAATGTTTTTAGTCCTCTTGTAAAGAAGTTAGACCTGATATTTTTGTTGAATCCCCGAGGTCTGAAAGCTGCAGCTCTAAGAAAGTGGAAAATGTCTCATATACAGAGAATTATGCTAAAAGATGACTCATCGGATATAGGAGATGACATGAGTGATAGAGTTTATACTTTATACCATGTCCATCACATTGTGTCTCTCATAGTGGTGTACCTGAACAGAAGCTTGAAGCTGAAACTTCCGATGGCAATGAGAGAACAAAGATATCTTGGTGATCCTGATATAACGAAACTCTACATGAGGGTTCAAGCACTGGAAGCTGACAGGGAATCAATGAAACAGGCGTTTCTGTCTATGAGGACCGAAAAGGCCCAAATGGTACTGTTGAAAGAAATTGCTCAACATTTATCAAAGGAAGTCGTCCCTCAACGGAGGTTGCCCCTACGGAAAGCATCAATTGTTGGGCCTTTGACTTTCACGCTAGTCTTTAAGGTGATTTTTGCTCTCTTAATCCTAATTCTTGGGTTGTCATGTTTTCTTTATTAAGACAAAACATACTAATAGGAAGCATCTTCTTCTAAAGCTGTGTCTCACTCTCTAACTTGTTCTTTTGATTATTGTTGCTATGCAGTGGATCTTGTTTCCTGGAGAAGAAAGACTCGACGAAGCAAGTAAGTAGTCTGTAACAAACTTTGGTTAGTTTCGGTTTCGCATAATTGCACGACAAAGATCCTTACACTACATACAAATTTGTTTGAGAAAATACTTCAACAACGTTGAACCAAAGAATACTTGATACAAAGACGAAGTTGATTTCTTACACTAGAATCTCCTCCTTAGATATCCCAAACAGAGAAACATTGTTTCGCTTATTAGTTGAAAGTTACTATTGGTATTTAAGGAGCTGTTTTTGAAACTTACACTCGTCTGTGTTCCAATGGAAATGAAGAGGTCCATGTTTGGGATGTCAGCAAATAACATCGGGCCTGCAAATGCTTCTAGAAAAGGTTCCTCGTTCACGGAAATGGCGATGTCTCAGGAGCACGCAAGTGTGAAACAGATCCAATCCTTTCAAGCAAACTAAATCACTCTCCTGAATCTATAATTCCAAAGGATATCATTGTCAAATACACTGATGAATTGGATTTTTAAAAGTGTTACCCAGAGTTAAAAAATTGTGTGCCTTTCTCCAACTCCAACTGGGTCCTCGTTCTTGGGTTTCAGAGAAAATGTTTTTTTGTTTTTTTCATTCTGTTTTCCCCAAATATCAACTGCTTGTATAAAGAATGTTGAAGAATGATTTATAACTGAGAGTCGATAAAAGTATGGCTTCTAAGATTAATTGGTTTTTCCATATTCTGGAGATGGATTGATTATCATAAGTTTTTTAATGGTCGACCATCCTAATTCAATTACCGTGTGATAAGACTGAAGAGAAGTTGTGTTAATTTTGTTGAAGAGACATTTTGAACATATAGAGGAATCAAATTGGATGGTCACAAGTGTGGGATCAACATATAGTACATTGATCAAGTGTCTTTATTACCGGAAGATTCAGTTTCGATTTCAATCTTCTCGAGTTGGGAATAAAGTCAAGACTGTTCTTCCTCCATTGGCGTTTGCAGATTCCAAATCCTCAGCGTAATTACCGACCGGACTGTGCAACGATGGTGTAGATATTCTGTGAAGTGGTTGCTGCTGCTGCTGCTGCGTTTGCCTCGCCAAGAACGACGGGTCGAATTTCCCATTCGTCGTCGGTGAATTGAATTGCCCATTCGCCGTCGGTGAATTGAATTGACCGTTAGTCGGAGAGCCGAAATGTGCGGCGGCGATTTGGCGGTGGTGAAATTGAGGCGGTTGCAGATGAGGATTAGCGGCTGCAGCTGCGGCCATTTGCTGCTGCTGTTGAAGAGTCGCGATTGGGACAAAAGACGGCATGAAATGGTCTGAGCTTGGAACTCGATTCGGGTGGAGGAAATGAGCTGGGACCGGAGAGCTTGCGAAAAGACGATCCGTGGCCGGATCTGATCCAGCTCCGCCGCCGGATGATAACCCTTGCATTCTCTTGAGGTAGAGCCGGTATTTCTGCAAATGGCTCGCGACGTTCTCTCTGGTTAACCCATCGACGCTCATGAGCTGCATAATCGTTTTAGGGACGGCGTTTTTGATCCCGAGATGCGCAACCGCGTCGACGAAGCGTTTGTGGAGCTGCGGCGTCCAGACGAGACGCGGCCGCTTGAGAGTCCGTGCTGGTTCGTCTCCAGCAGCTCCGGAGCCTAGATCTGCAGAATCCGCGGCGAATTCGGCGGAGGAATTGGCTTGTGAAGACGGGAGCTGGAGCTGCGACGGCGTGGGAGGCGTGGATTGGTGGTGATGAGGTTGACCGGAGTTTCCGTTTCCGTTTCCGTGGCCAGGGCTTCGGATATCGAAGGCGAGAGCGAGATCGGGTGAAATCAGAGATTGAGATAACGGCATGAGCTCCTCCGGAGATGGAAGCTCTTCTTCCCATCTTGCGAACCAGTCGGAATCGTCTTCTCTCATTATCTTAAAAAAAAGAGAGCAAATTTTCACCTGTTGATTTCAGAAACCAAGAGAAGGATTCAACCAACTCATTGAAGGAACTGCTTTCACTGAGACGAGAAAATCAAATTCGATCTGGAGAAAGAAAAGAGAAAAACAAACAAACTCTGAAGGACAAAACTTTCCAGGAAAATTACAGAGGAAAATGAGTAAACAGATTAAAAGGAAAGAAGCTTAGATGCCCAATTAATTCACTCGATGGCTTGAAGAGGAAGAGAAAAAAGGAAAGAGACGGAATCTGAGAATAGATGATGATTGAGAAAGATGGAGAGAAGTTCGAGGTGGATCTTCTTTCTTTCTTACTTTTTTTTTTTGTGTGGGTGTACTCTCAGCTTTTCATCTCTAATTTATGATGAAAGTACTTACCAAATCTACAATAACTAAAGATTTAATATATATTTTTATTACATAGTTTTTGGAGATTCAATCATGTAAAGACTCGACCGACGCTAACTTTGGCGCGTGGAGTCCACTGTTCCTTTGATTGCCTGTTCTAAAAGGAAAAACTTTCTAGAAATTAATTTCATTTGAATTTATCTTAATTCTGCATAATAAGATTATTGAAAATTTTCAAGCTAAAAAATGGAAAGTTTATGAATAAACTGAAATCTTTACTAATCTGTCAGTGAAACACTAAGCAAAGATCAGAATAAGTCTTTTGCATAAGAGACTTTACACATCCCGGCCGGTTCTATCATAAAATTAGAAAGCCTTATTAATGAATTTTGATCAGAATACAAGTTATGACTAAAGAGATATATATAT